>JALRMC010000081.1:0-147602 GCA_026120085.1 Cadophora luteo-olivacea
TTTTCGCCGGTTGCACATGTACCTAATTTTTTTTTTTTTTTTTTTTTGTTTTTTTTTTTTTTTTTTTTTTTTTTTTTTTTTTTTTTTTTTTTTTCCCCCCCCCCCCCCCCCCCCCCCTCCCCAGGGAGCAGAGAAGCATTAATTGACGATAGGACATAGATAATTGTAACATCACGTTAAGGTTTACCGAAAGACAGTAAAAAACGGATAGGCGAAAAGCAATTTAGACATTATAATATGTAGGCAATTTTATTTTCAACCTTAAGGATCAGTAAGCACAACAAGATAAGTGGTACTGTTACCACTCAAATCTGAAGTGAAAATTCAGCACATCCAAGGAGGCATCACTTCACATCGGGATAAGCCAATCATGATAACCACGCCACCTCTTCGCTTAAAAGCAAGGGGCTTGTTTTGATTTCGCTGAATTTGCGGGGTAGTAAACCCCACGGAATGAGTCGAGGGGCAGTTTGTTGGAAAACACTGCACGAAAGTCTGGTGGTGGGTTTGTCAACGTCATTGCATGCATTTCAAGTCAAGTCTAAACCACAATCATCAGGACATCAGAAAATCCAATAAATCAAAAACGCCAAACATGCAACCTATTCCCGAACAGTGTGACGCACCCATGCAGACCAAAGAAAACACGAAACACGGCTGGCTCAACAGAGTAAACATCCTCATACAAGCTATCTCAATCCAGGTGCAGTCCTGGCCATCGATTCGGAAGGAAAAATGAAGCAAGCTTAAAGAGGGGATCACACCGAGGTCAAGTACAAAGAAAGAAAGCAAAAACAAGTGCGCAGAGACTTCAACAGAGGAAAAGAACATGCCTGGATGACCACTCCATCCGAAACAAGTTCATCTGACAGGTCTCTCTAGCTGCACTTTGGCGCGTTCTCAAAGATAGAACATCACCTCGCTCAGGTTCGGATGCCAAGGGTTGGTTCTGGTGGCATTTGGCGCATTCCAGATATCTCTGTTTTGTCGGTACCGGTTTATATCATTGTTACTGAAGATATCTGACTCAAGAGAAAGTCTCATGTATCGTCGGAGACGGTCGCACAGAATATCGGCATACCTTGCTGGCGTCGCAACCGAAAGACCCTTCAGGGCACGGGAACCCATAAAACAGATCTTGTTTGTCTATCGCGGCGCGTTAGTATGAAAGCAAGCAGATCGAGATCGTCAGTGAACAACTTACAATGTCTTGCAATTCGTCTGCATTGTAGCCACTTTGATTCTCGAGGACCACGTAGTGAGCGTTTCGTGCAGTCCCGATTGGCGAATCGTGTGCCTGTAGGTAGAAGTTGAATTGCTTTGGGTAAACAACATCAATGTCTACCACGAGGCCCGATCTTGTATTGTAATCGGGATATTCATTGTCAGTGGAGTAAAATCGAGCATGATGCCGCTTTGCGACAATAATAAGAGTGATCCGAGGAACACTCCCACTCAGGCCCGCGGCTTGGCGACATGCCGCCTCTACCTGCGACAGCTCATATTTCCTCACATCGCCGTATTGGCTTTCGCTTACACCATCCCTGTAGAAGAGGATGTGCTCAGGTAGAACACCGCCATTCTTAGTTTTGTAGAAATCCAGCCTCTCGAGAAGCATTCCTTGGAGATCTGCAATTTGCTGAACAAAAGAGTCAGCAGAGCTAGCGGGTACTCGTCGCAAATGCTTACCTCTGTGTCCTTGGCTTGTAGCCGAGCAGATGCCGTGTAGGTCATTGCATCGCTGTCGTGTGTAGCAACGACACCAGCCATGGAAGGACAATTGTCATCAGGGCATTTTCCGGGGTGTGTCACATCGGCACCCACTATCATTGTGCTGCCTTTTAAGGGCAATTGGTGATGGTTAGAGAGTCGATGGTTGATCCCACCAAGGCGATAGTTGAACTTGAGACTGTGTCACTGTCAGTCAGCCAGCCTCCTTGATCCAACTCGCTTCAGAGCACCCACGCTAAGTTTCCACAAAAATTAAGATCTTTCTTGCGTCCCTTCTCCCCTGAAGCTGGAGAAAAGCATAAGGTCCGGACTCCTGCCCGACAGTCCCCCCACCATTTCACGTCTGAATAAGTGGCAGCATCTGTGTCACTGAGACCGACCAGAACTACTGTCCCACTAAGATCTGCCCCACCCCATCTTGCTATAGCGCTGGATAAAGCCATGCAAAGGTTGTTGCGCTTTGTCTGACTTGATCCTTGAGCCTGGGGGTCAAACGTGACATCCGCACACTTGGGCGCTCCAGTGATGTTGAAGCCATACTTCCTCAATTCATCTCCGAGGTTTCTGGCTAAGGCCACCGCGTTATTCTTTATGTCCCTTCGTTCATCCTTTGAATGCCTAGGGTTGTTGAAGTGGAGCAGGTAAATGGTATTCGAATGGCGGCCGACCCGAGAGAAGGTTATGTCTTTGTTGCCAGTGATTTTTCTGAGGTCCCAACTAGCCGTGTCCAGAGCCCAACGCTTACCAAGCGGACGTGACATCACGCGCTCTTTATTCCATTTGGATTCTTGGATGATATTTAGATCGAACGGAATGCGCTGTCTAGAGTCCATGAAAGAGATGTTGGGACTCGACAGGAATCGGTGGTCAATTCTCGTAAAGTCTCTGTTGACTGTCAATCCAAAATCCTATTACTATCAGCAGATGAGTTACCATAGAGTTGAGCGGTTCAATTCACCAAATAGAATGGTTGGATTGTCATGTATCCATTCTTTGGTGGTGTCGCAGGTACTTTTACCTCCACGATTCCCAAAGCCTTGCGTGCATAATCAAGGATATCCGACTGGTTACCGTTAGGTCGCTTCATTGCAAAGTTCAACATCTCAGAAGTCCACGCAGGAGACATTTTAGCCTTGAAAAGCTGGTGTGGAGCGATACGCAAGAGATCAGTGGGATACCAGATTTGTGCTCCTGACTTGAGCTGTCCAACCGAAACGCACGCAGCGTCTGTTTTCAGCTGATCAAGCGGAACATTATGAGCTATTAACGTTGTCAGTCTTCTCGAACGTACAGGGAAATGTTTATTGTTCAATACCAAGGTTCATGTGGTCGCGAACAGAACGATTTGCTCCCTGGAAAGGAAATGTAAGATTTGAGCAGTCTCCCTGGCCAAAGAGTTTGACTGTTCGAAGCTTAGCAGGTTGATCTTGGTCGAAATAGACACGAAGCTCTTTCAGTTCTCGGATGAGAGCAGCGGGAGGATTCGGCCCGCCACAACGGACGCGGATGTAGTCATCCAAGACCACTGGTGGATAGAATGGGGTCGCAGTAACATTCACATTCAACATAAGTGTTCCATCTGCTGGCCTCATGGAGCTAAAAAATCCTTTCCGTAAGATAGCCACTGTTCCGTTGTTTTCAGTGAGTTGCGAAGTCTGGAGGTGCAATGGATAGAACTTCTTTCCAGCAGCAGCAATGTGGCCAACCGGTGAGGTCGTGTCATATATGTGCTTCCAGGATATCATGTTCAGGATTCGTATGTCTTCATCTGGGGAATACTCGACATCTCGTTGCTGTGTTTGACTGATATGCCTCCGTAATTGGTCAACTCCGAGGGTTCCTTCATAATGGATTGTGCTGTCCACCTGAACCTTGGTTCCACCTTGTCCGGGGACCTGATGGATCACTGACCACGGCACGTTTACATCATCCACAAACATGTTGTAGAGTCTCCCAACGGAGATGATATGGGAGGCATAGTCACATATCCATAGCTTAGCATTTGGAGGACATTGGCGAAAAATGTCCTCGATAACTGCCTTCTTTGCCTCTCTTCTCTTGATCGAACGCGCATCTTTTCCAGGTCCAAGCTTTCCAAGGACAATTCTGTACTTTCGAATTCCAACATTTCTTGTGATATCTACCTTAAAAAAGTTGGTAATGACCTTCTCTTTTTTGGCGGCTGTAGCTGTCGAAAAAGGAGCAAGCTGCAGGTTCAGCTTGGCGTTCTTGGTCCTTTGTTGCTCGCGATCAGTCAACTCAGGTAAGGGCCTATTGCTGGCTCTCTTGATTGATGGTCTGAAAATAGCTCCTTTGGATCCCGATGGGGACTTGCCAGAGCTAGAAGTAGCAGGACTGGCTGGTGGCGGCCTTGTATGGGAAGGCAGAGCAGAACTCATAACAGCAGTTGGCGTGCTTAAAGCGTGATAGGAGCTAGCTGCACCATTCGATGTCTGACGTGAAGAAGCATTCTTGAGGGTAGGTGCGGCTGGATTCGGATTGGCGGGAGTGCTCGGAGTCTGAGGCGGGGGAGTATTCCCAACCGGGCGTTTACGACTTCTACTACGACCCTCCATTGCAAATTCGTACTGCGACTTGGTGTACTGCTTGACATTCTTGTCAATGTCGGTATTCTTGATCAGACAGCGGTTCTGCGAATGGCCCACGTGGCCACAGCCTCGCCCAGTCGCCCTGTTGAAGCAGATCAAAGTTGGCTTCGGCTTGTCTTTCTTGTCGCAGAAGAGAGCTTCGTGGGGTGGATCGGTGACTTTGCCACATACATCACATTCTTGCTGCTCCCATGGAAGCCAGTCTTCTTGTTCACAAACTTCGAGGTTGTGCCCATCTTTCTTGCACTTAGTACAGTGCTCCGTGACCTTCGACATCTTCAATCCTGATGCTCGAAGAGTAAGTAAGGAATGATCCGAAAGCCAATCTAGGCAAGATGAAGAAGAAAATCGCAGACTAGAGATCTTTCGATCGTACTTGTAGCAGTCTGTATTGAATTGCACCACTCAAATCTCTGTCTGCCTTCTGACACATTCTCAATGTTTGACATCACAAAACGCCTTCCACATGCCTTCCATGCCAGGGTCAAAACGTCAAGTGATCGTTACTAACTAATAACAACTAGTTCTTTAACCTAGCGGCACGAGGTACGAGACGCTCTTCGCAAAGTGACGACACTTAAATGTGATTTGCCAAACTTTGTGAGAAGGAAATGCATGTGATTGCTCATTCATTTCTGACGTAAAAGGCAAAGAGGGACTAGACAAGTCGCCATGGACACCCGATATGTAATCCCGTAACAAAGAGTCATTCTCTACATCGAAGCTTGAACAAACATGTCGTGACAGTCAGAAAATTACGAGGAACCCGGTGAAGTTCAAACGGCAAATGAGTTGAAGCAGAATGATCCTAGCGCTTCGAATCGGTCACATGTAGCAACAATGCTCTGTGCATACTAAGACTCGTAGAAGTGTAGCGTTTTGATATCTTCGTTGGCAGCGTGGGATAACGTGGAGAACAATATGGCAGCAAGGTAGAGAGGAGGTTGAAGTGTTAGTGATAGCCTCACTCGAAAAACATGAGAGTCTCTAGCTAGCATGAGAAAGAGTGTCGCGTACTTCAAGTGTAACGTTTATGGGAAATCGCTTGACTCCTTAAGACTTGAAGTCTCCAGATCGAAAGAGAGATAGCGTGCTACAATAGCATTGCCATTTCGATGGCGATCCTAACCCATCATACCCACATCATCCCAAATTTTGGAATTGAAAGCAAAGCTTTTCCGTCCTTACTCTCTTCGCAACCAAATCTATACAAGACAGTATGAGCCCCGGATCAAAGAACGAAGCTCGACAATCAGACTCGGACCCCTTGATCCATGGCGTTGATAGCACTCTGATAAGTTGCTAAAGCATCAACCCAGCTATTACCGAAGTTCTGCGTCAAAACATCTTGCATATCCTTCGAAGTGATGCTGTTCATGCTTCGGGAGCCCATGTGACATCTGATGACCTCCTGCATGTCCCTGATCTTCTTTAACTCCGCCTCTTCTTCAGTTGAAGCAGGCCGAGGCGTCCACGCGGGGCGATTCTCGTCCACCTTGAGGTTCTTTGCCATAGCCCAGTTTGGTGATCCTGGTGGTGGTCGAAGAAGAATTTCCATGCGGACATCTTGATGTGTCTTTTCAATTTGATCCTGGTCATTGCGACCGACAAACTTAGTGATGTTCTCCGGCGTGTCTTTTCCTGTGATGACAAGGCGTCTAATAGGGGCGCTATTCAACATCAGCACTTCCACAATGTAGTAGCAAGACTTTCGACCACTGCATTCCCAGCCCCAACAAATGTGCTGAAGCAATCGAGTGAAGCAACTTACACAAGTCCACCAGAGCCAAGCTTCAGTCCAATCTCGGCAGCCAAATCCTTTGCCTTGTGGTGGTTCGGCGCAATCATCTGCCAGTACTGGTGAGCTGGCAGCTTACAGATGACCTTATGCTGCTTCCAATCTGCCTTCTGACAATCCTTGGAGCAATAACCAGCATTCTTGCAGCCCCCACAGAGCAAGAGTTTTGTAGTACCATCGAGGGGTGGGCCGCGGCAATTATTACATCGAGGCGCTGCCAGGTCCTTTAACTTTTCGAAGAAACCCAACCAAGTTTCCTTCTCCGCCTTGATGCTTTCCTCGTCTCCAACCTTGACGACGCACAACTCCTTCCGAACTCCGGCTGATTTCAAGCGTTCTTCCAAGGCTTTGGCTAAGGCCTGGTCGTCCGTACCTCAGCTCCAGGGAGCATTTGGATTGACATTGGGATTCCAGTAGACTCATTCATAGAACTTGTAAATGTCCTCAACATCATAGGAAGTATGATGTCAGCTCGCTCGGAAGCTAATTTATGGACCAGGATCTGAGCCGGTCCTTCGCAATGGGTGAATCGGCTACCTGGATTTGCGAAATGAAGTAGGTCACCTGAAGGTTCGAATGACACATGACGAATAGCGAATTGCCAGTGATTGTTGACCAGACCGGAGGGAGTTTTAGGGGATCGTGGAAGGGCGTTGAACGCACGGACGAGCCCCTAAAGGTCCATGTTATCGTACCCGTTGACTGACAATGCGAGATGTGAGGGAGGGTAATTTGAGTCTGGCTCGCCCACAGAATAACAAGAGGACTATGGCATGAGACCAGAAGATGTTGAAGGGAGTGTTGTGAGAAGAGGGAAAGAGAAGATGAGGGAGGTGAAGTCGTTTGCACTGAAGCTTGAGTCGATACCTTCCCATTTCAGGTTAGATCTGTGGCTAACCGAGTCAAGTGGGGCCTTTCTCTTTGGGCGAGCAAGACCTTTGCCAGGAGCAGAAAGAACAAGTTTCGCGACAGCAGAGAAGAACGAGTAACTGAACTTGCTCAGAATCATAGACCGACTGTTCAGAGAAACGTGTGCAGTAGATGCGTTCCCTTGGTGTCCGGCATGTATGGTCCCCGATCTTTGTAAACTAGCGAACCCGAGAAACCATCACCAGAGGACAAGCCAGAAAATACATGTTGTTGCTTCACTTGAGTACAGACATCTTAAAGAGCTAGAAGATGGGTGCGCGATACATATTCAGACAGCGAGTCAGCTTATTCCCTCTAAGCTCTATCGAAGCAATCCTTCCTTTGTGCAAATGTATAAAAGCCGCTTCGCACATTTGTATGATAAGTAACCATCTTTCAGCCTGCCTCCCTCCCACATTCGTTCTCAATATATCAACAAGAGTCAAACTCTCGGTCCAAAATTCGCATCTCTAGCCCAAGACCCCTTTCAAAGAAAGTTCAAGGCTTCAAGTTCGTGATTCATTCCCGCCATCCTTGAAGAGCTCACGTCGTCATCCTCAGCCCACTTGGCAGTGTCCTTCGCCTTCGCTTTCAATTTATCCTCCTTGGCCGTCTTCACACCAAAATTACTCCTAGCCCACCGATCGATCTTCTTCATCGGATTGGTGCGACGCGCAGGTCTCTTAACCAAGGACTCGAACAGCTCCAAATCGTCCCCTGCCAGCTGCTCCCGGGCAGAAGCTAACGCTGTAACAAGCCCGACCCAGGCACTCATTTGGCGACTTCTTTGTCTGCGCAAATCGCTATCTGGAACTTGGCTCGCAAATGTTTCGTAGGCGGGATGGTCATCAATCGGAATATAATTCGGGAGTTCGCTCCAGTCAACGTTCTCGTCGTTGAGATTGTTTTCGCCATTGACGTGCTCTTCAATCTTGATGCGCTTGTTTGCACGAGGACTTAGCACGTCATCACATCCTAGATTCCAAGTGTCGGCTTGCCGCTTGTACTGGATTGAAGTGGCTGTTTCGTGGGTTGTGAAAACCTCCCAAGACCCCTTGTAGTGATCATTGTCCATGACTAACGTGTCACCGTACTCCATGTTTGGCTCCAAATCACCAGCTCTAGAGTCTCCATCGTCGATACTGATCTCGCCTTCCTCCTCCTCCGAGTACATGTCTTCATCATCCACGATCGTTGGACGTAGAACCTCGCCTTCGATTGCTGCTGTATTGGTGGATTCGGAGCCAAGAGTGGAATCGGGTACGGGCTTGAGAGGGTTTAATGCGGCCTGGATTGTTTTTGCAGTGCTTGTATGTTCTGCGAAGTCGTACTCCATTTCATATGTCTGCAACGGGCTGGGATGTGAGGTGGTTCTTTACTTTGTTTCGTTGTCGTCAATGTTGTTGAAAAGTGAGGGAACGTCAGAGAAATCGAGGCTTTGACGACGTGAGGTATCGATTCTTGTCAGGATGTGAACATGGTAGATGAGGAAGTCACGACTGGGCGAATTGCAGGCACGATAAACAAACAGGGAAGAAGCTCCCTGGCTGGCGCAAACTAACCGAGCCGCTAATTATTTTTATCTCGCCCTCTTTGAACTTGGTCAGAAGATCCCCAAATCTGCTCTGATTGGAAACTTTCGTCTCAAGCCGGCCGATCCAGATCATGACTTGCTGATGCTAAGTTCTCATCTGAAAGTAGAAAATTAAACCATTTCCCAGCACGCCACGCCTGGATGTTCCAAGGACAAGCAACACGACGCAGAACCTGCTTCGAGCAGAGCAACCACTAGATGGAAAAGAAGGTCTTCAGAACGTATCTCGATAGATTCGAGTTTCAAATATCTGCCTATCCGCCACAACAATCACTCCCTTCGTCTAAATCAGTACACGCACTGCCCGTGCGAACAACAACCTCTTACAACATTTTGGTATCCTCTTCTTCGCCACGGAGATCCATCTTCTTCATATCATCAAATAATTGATCCTCCAAGCCTTGAAAGCTGACTTCCATCTTTTCGTATCGTACTAGAGTGGAACCGCTGTCCGAGAGACACGGTGATGCTGGTTCTTCGACCATTATGACCGAAAGCGGTGACGGAGAGTCCTCGATACTCTCCAGGATATCGTCCATCTCCACATCATTTTCACACTCCCCAAAACTCTGCACCTTCAGATCTGGTGCCCCAAAGAATAGACCCTCCTTCATCAAGCTCTTCATCGCAACCTCTCTATCCTCACTCGACCTCGTGTACACCACTGCAAATCCCCCGTCCACCCCGTATCGCCTTCTGACATCCTCCCTCTCTTTCACGGTAAGACTTCCATAGTCTCTGACGTCAAGCACTAGAGGATTGAAGGATCTACGACGGTTGATTTGGACAGCGATCTGGTTCTCAACTGGCGTGAGCTTCTGCATCCATTCCATTTCTGGGTGTTCGAAACGCAGTAATTGAGACTGAGGCGTAGGTGCAACACGTTCGTAGCCGGAGACTAGAAAAGAGAACCTGATACTGGTTGTGGTAGTCGACGATACTGTTGAGTATAAGGCTGGCGAAGGTGGCGATGGGGACGATACTAGCCGTGATCTGACGCAGAGCGTCTCCGTGTCTGAGAAGGATATATCTTCGACATCTGCGCTCATGCTGGTATCCATGTCTATATCTTGGCTGGATGTGTAGTAATCAGAGGATGAGGAGATCGTTGGTTGCCTCAGTGGAGAGCTGCCCTTGGCTTTGCGGTCTCTCAGCCCGCGGATCTGGCCTCTTAGCTGTGGTGGAGCGGTGAATGATGTGAAGATGCCGTCTAGGGTATCGTAAACTTCTGCTGATCGGGGATGATTATATGTCTTGTGACGTGACTGTTATCAGGTGAGGTCCAAACTAATCGGGCGAGGCGGGGAATATCTCACCGAATGTGAGCTATCACGGGAAGGAGTACGGAAGGGGCTGAAACGAAACCTCTTCTTGATGGCAGACGATTCGATGTCCAAGTCCATTCCATCGTCGGAAAGACTTCTTGAACGCTTGAGATTCAGCATTTTCGGGAATTCTTGCGGCTTGGAAGTTTGTTGTGATTTCGGATTTCTGGAGATTCTTTGGGCTTGGCTTGGCTGGGACTGGATAACCTTGATATCGAACTGGTTGTACCCTTGAGACGATGATGTATTTGCGGAAAGGAAGTTTGAGAACAGACAAATATAGTGAGAGAAGACTTGTGTGGTGCGAGAGAATTCTCATCTGGACTGCTACAGAGTTAGACCACAATAGCAAGCGATCAGTTTCGATGTTTATTATTGTGGTCCACTAATCTGGCAAAATCGCGTACGCATTTACCCACAATGTTTAAACCAGAATGGATCAGCGATAAGCTAAATAGAATTCTGGACGTTATGACAGCCACTGAGTCTGCGTTAAAGAAGTAAGAACATGGATCTAAGTCTAACACTTATATTCAGGTACCAGAGTTGAATAATGTTAGCGCCAAGCTTCTAAGCGATCCAGAAAAGGGGGTTTTTGAATGACCTCGCTCGCATTCGGTGGTACTGTGTAGGTGACACCCAGCAGTTCTATGGCATCTAAAGGTGTGTGATAACTCAATATAACTTAAACATTAGTCACGCACCAGCTCTATCATGCATACCCTCATCGTCATGACCCTCCAAATATTACCACCGACAGAATGAACTAGTCACGTGAGCACGATCCCTCGAAAAGATGGAAATGCTCACCAGTCTCCATGTACTAGTTGAGTGATAGGTAATAGGAAATCTGTGTGAGTTCTTTGAGGCTCGGCTTGCTTATTAAGCTTAGCTTTGAAGATTTTCAATTGCAAGAAAATCTTCCACGCCCTAAACAGCACTTCAGAGGGCATGCTCATGTAACACTTCGCAACACCGTGATCAGTAGCAGTGTGGTCATGATTAGAGATAACGGAGCAGCCTTATGAATTGAAGGTATCACGGAGCATTGATATCATCTTTGCAAGCTGTGAGAACTCGATAGACACCACTGCAGAAATGTAATGCGCGCACTGAAAGCTAAAATAAAAGCGTGAAACCCCTCAGATCTAGATACATCCTCATCTCCTAGACTGAGAACATCTCCTCAGCCAGAATCAAGAAGAATAATGGATTAGTCTAAACGAATATTCATTCAGCAAGATGCTTTGATACATGAGGACCAAGTGGTCTTCGATAACAGCCCCTGGAAATGTTTTGGCAGCTTGACTTACTCGAGCGGCAACTTGGCAAAGCAAGTGAAGGAGAGTCCCACGTCTTGAATGGCTTCATTAAAATTTAAAAAAATTATCTAGGATGTTTAGTTCAGTTACCGAAGACATGGTCGATATGGTAACCTAAGTCTCTGAATGTCAAATATTAGAGTCAAATAGCGGTGTGCTGAGATGATGTCGGCAGCTATGGCACTGGTTCTGTGTTCTGGTGTCCAGGGAAGGGGCATGAAAAACTTTCTGGCAGCACGGAGTTGCATCCAAGTTTCCTCGGCGACCAATTAATCATTTTCTTATGTTCTTATTCTTGGTCGGGGTATTCTGATCTATTACTGAACGTATGCCAACGAGAATGAAGACTGTATATACCCCATGATTCAGAGCATGGAGCGCTCCGTGGCATTCGCTATCATATGTATCACCTCGACCATATTCAAAGAGCGCTGCTAGCTCTTTAACATCAAGATCACCCTCCATTGAATGCGCTCATGATCACTAGATTTTGCTAAAACAGAGCCAATGTCAAGGAGAAAGACCGAGGGATTACAATAATAGTATGCCCGTCAATCGTGTGAATTCCCAAACTAATGTGAAGACTTGCATCAATATCTGCCTAGGCTGGTAGATTGTGGCCTCCTAGCACCTATATCCGGTGGCATGGATAGTCTGCAACAGATTGCGGAATTTTCATTGATCTTCGGATTATTGGTATCATAGAACCTTCATCACCATGACCTTTCTCATATCTTCTCCTGCCTTATCCTGATGTACTGTTGAGTAAACCATGCGAAAGCTTGGAAAGGAAAGTTGCCGTCGGATGTGATATCGGATGCGCTTATAAAACCCCTGGATCAGTGCTAGACACGTGTACTCATCCATCTGTACCCTTCGTTGGCATACCATATATTCCACGACCAGCGAGCTGCCGCACCTCATTCAAGGACAAGGTAGTGACTTCGACGTCTTTGCCATTCAACGCCTTTCCATGGCCACACGTAGACTTGCATTGAGCCCAACAGTCCTTCAAAGCTGTCTCGTAAAACCTTCCAATCTCAAAGAGGTCGTGAGGATCGCGAGTCAAGACCAGGGAGCTCAGGCTCTTGAAGTGGTTGAGGCGACGCGTATTGATCATTGGATCGGTGAATCGCTCGACGCCTAAGATAACTTTTTGGACACACGCTACGTCCGACAAAGGTGTGTGTTGGCCAAGTATGTCTTCTTCGTGAACTAAGAAGCTCTCAAGGTCTGTGCTTGCCATTGGGAAGAACAGAGAATCGTGGGCGAAGTCGAAGTAAGCGGGCTTGAATAGCTGAGATCCAAAACTCGGCTTATATGAAGCCAAAGCCACCGTACGAGACTCTCTGTTGGCGTAGAGCAGTGCTGGAGAGATTGCATTCGATCTCGCAACCTTCTGGTGACCGCAATCTGCGTTAGCCCAGTCATTCTTGGCTAGTTGTCTTATGCATCGTTTCACGGTGATGATTCTCGGACCAGGAAGAGCGAACTTCCATACCATCAGTCTAAGCTCGAGGGGCAGACCAGGAAATAAGGTGAAGGTAAGCGGTGTAACTTCGACAAGAGGTTCGGTGGTTGTGTCAAGGATAACGTCCGACATGGTGATGGTCTTCGAGTCGATCTGAGTGGGCGTTCTTGAAGATAATTGTATGAGAGGCAGGCGGAAGTCGGAAAGCTAGGCGGAAGGTCCAAGTCCTGGAGACAGTCTGCGCCTTTACAAAGAAAACACCAATACCTAGGTAGGTAAGGTGAGGTTGCGTCTTGCAGGCGAACGAGTGGCGCTAGGCCCTCGCTTATCAGGATACCACAGTCGCTCCTCCTCTACCAAAATTTGAGACTTGTCAAGAGCACAGCAGATCAAGTGAAAAGCTAGAGAGGGAGCTGAGAGCTTTTGGTTTCGTCTAAAGGTAGTGAGTATGTAGTGTGCCACTCACGTGGTACTTGTTCTGTCGAAAAGAGGATGCAGCCCTAGGCAGAATCTGAAAGGGAAGTCCACACACCGCGCGCGTCGGACTGTCCAGATCTCGAATATACTAGAAGCAGCGTTCTCGTCTCATTGCTCCTTCAACAAATGAAGTAGCTTCTCCTTTTCTGCCAGAGGGCGGTACTTATTTAGATCTCAACGTATCAGTCTCTTCAATCCAAATGAAGCTTGTCGTTGGCACCCAATTGCACCATCTTCTGAACTTTGTTGAACTTCATCAAGGGAATGTCAACTCAATATGCGTCCCATATCTTGCTATCCTTGCATCCTTTCCGTACCAGTTCCAAGCGTCGTAGTTAAGGAGATACTCGAATTGTGTCGGGTTTACCGCGAATTAGGCGCCTATTTCTTGCGCCAAAGTCAATGTCTACAAAATTGACGAAGCGTTCGGTCATAGATATCAGGCCCATTATGGACTACCTGCCCCATGGAAGTCCCAGAGCAATGTTTTGGATTATCGTGATCTCATCTTTGTTAGACATGATGTATTTGTCTAGCGTCAGCGGGAATAAGAAATCAATCAAGGTCCAACTGTAAGGAAAGTACAATGTGTCGTTTACACATATGGACGGTTTCTGAAATCAAGCTTGTACGCGGACAAAAGCAGCTCCTGGGACCTCTTGTTCACAAATTACAGAGAAGAATTAACCGGGCCAGGCCGACAAGCTATTACGACAAGTCACTCGAGAAAGATATAGAATATTTGCCAGAGTGTCTCTGACTACCTTTGGTGGCCTTTGGTGCTATCGTGGTGCCATGGCTCTGACGAGGTTCCCTCCCTGGAAGATCAAGCCTGTAACTTTAGCGACTCGTACACTAATTTTGAGATCGGTTCCTAAAACAGCCATCCTTCTGCTTAGGGTAATATTTACAGCTGTCGCCATTATCTGGAAGAGGAGGAGCCAAACCCAGGCGAATTCGAAATCCATGTGGCTCCAGACTAGCGATCGTGCATCAGCCTATTAAGTTGAAGTTGCGAGAGGGTATCGGGCGTGGTGCTGAACAGCGTCGCGAAAACCAAACAGTGGCTGGCGCTGTCAGCCTGCATGCAGGCACGCCTCGGCCTTACACTCAGCTTGATTGACGTAAGATTCTCTCTGCTAACTTCGACTTTAGTGACCTGGAAAATATTATCTTCTCGATGGTCCTCGATAATCCTGGAAGTATCAATCACCCTGCATCAGCACTGACGAAGAAATGGCGACTGCACTAGGTTTCTCCATGAACCGACTCAAAGCAACCTTTCTTGACTGGACATGGCCTCCTTCGATCAACCTCGCTCGAAAAACCATGCTAGACATATTTTCTAGACTTGAAAGCGGCCATCTACTAATTATAGAGGAGAAAAGTGGAGCAAGATACGCTTTTGGTCAGAGTGGTGCTGTTGAGGAAAGGAGCGTCGCCAAAAATGTTTATGACATACCAAGCGTGACGATTGTTGTTAAGCGGGATTCCTTCTGGCTCAGACTGTTGCTTTTCGCCGACATAGGCTTCGCTGAGGGATACATGTTGGACGACTTTGAATGTAATGATTTGACTTCGTTCTTCCGGGTATGCGCAAGCTTCTCACATTTTTTTTACGGGACATCCGGTTCATACTAATCCGCTTCAGATCTTCATCATGAATAGGGAGAAGTTGAACGATGGTATGACCGTATTCTCTGCTCTATCTTCAATGATCTCGAGATTGGGAAGATCCACAAACACGCTTTCGAACTCGCTACTTAACACAGCTGCGCATTACGACATCAGCAATAACATGTTTGCGGCTTTCCTGTCACAAGATATGACCTACTCGTGTCCAATCTGGCGATCACTAGACAGCTCCAGAGATATTACAGAAAGCCTGGAAGATGCTCAGCAAACAAAGCTCCTTCGCTTCATTGACGGTGCGAAATTGAAAGTGTCTGACCACGTCCTTGAGATCGGCAGTGGATGGGGCTCCTTCGCGATTGAGGCAGTCACGCGCACTGGATGTCGGGTGACGTCTATCACTTTATCCCTCAATCAAAAAGAACTTGCAGAAGAAAGGATCAGAATCGCTGGCTTGGAACTTCAAATTGAAGTCATGTTCATGGATTACCGAGAAATTCCAGTCCCCGAAAAACCATACGACAAAATCGTCTCGATAGAGATGCTCGAGGCAGTAGGAGAGGACCACCTCGCAGAGTACTTCACGTGTGTCAATAGATTGCTCAAGCAAGATGGCGGCATTGCGATGTTTCAATGCATTACCATTCCAGAGGCGCAGCATGAGGCGGATGCGAAGAAACGGGAGTGAGTTCTCAAGGTTTCCATCAGTATATCTACAACTAATTGACTATCTCTTTAAGCCGTTTCATCAATCAGTACATCTTTCCAGGTGGTTATCTACCTTCAACGATGCAGCTGCTCGAGCAAATCCGGACGCAGTCCAAAGGTACGCTAACCTTGGAACGGATTGAGAATATCGGGGGACATTATTCAAAGACTTTGAGACTGTGGAGGAAGAATTTTCTTCTTAATTTTGACAGCAAAATTAAGCCTGCTTTGTTGAAAAGTCACCCAGAGATGTCGGACGAGTCAGTCAGAGTCTTCCGCAGGAAGTGGGATGTAAGCAGAGCGAATATGTTTCTACAAAAACACAAACGTAACTCCCATACTGACTTATAATTGCATCAGTATTATTTTGCTTACTGCGAAGCGGGTTTCATCACGAAGACTTTGGGGGATGTCATTATCACGGTCGCACGAGCTGGTACGCTGGAGTTGATGAACGGCATACCACTCTAGAAATCAGCTGTGACCACGCAGTGGAGGCCAGCAATGGGGGTCAATTCTTGATATCTATGTTCCGACAGACTTAGACTTTGTAAGAAGAGGTCTCAGGCTTCTCAAACAAGTAATGCGATACACCATTCTCTTCCCCTCCTTCTGTACCGAAGAACTCCGACCCTCCTATGAAGTAGAAAATCCATCGATTGTACCAGATCGTGGCATTTTTCTCTCCATATGTTTGAACAAGATGTGGCCAAACTTGCTCCTTGCTACTCATAAATCGCGACAGCCATGCCTGTAGAACCTGGTTAAGTACGTGGTTGTCCAAGCTTGAGGATTCCACCAAGTCTGGGTACTTACCTCTAATTTTTCGAGTAATTCGATCACTCAACCACCACTGTCTCTGTAGCCGAAGATCTCGTTGGAAGTACAGCAGCAAGTCTGCAGATGGCATGGTTCCGCCTGCGAAGAAATACCGAGACATCCAACCCCTATTGAAATCGTACGGTGTAGTGCGGTGGCAGAAGATGTGAACGAATAATTTGCCACCAGGCTTCAAAGTCGATGCAACCTTGGCCATTAAAAGTTCGAAGTTTTTCATATGCTCAAAGAGCTTCACTTGTCTCTCAGTCCATAATGCTTTTCCATCAGAAGATATCTAGGACTTGCGCTTACCTCGACGGACACCACCCTGTCGAATTGCTGAGGTTCGAAGACAAAATCTGCTACATCTCCGGTGATAATCTCCAAATTGGTGAGATTCTTTTGTTCTGCTAATGCATCTATGTATTCTTTCTGAGATTTCGAATTGGAGAATCCGACTATTTTAGACGCTGGCAGCTGCTCGGCAAAGAAGAGAGTTCCAGATCCCCAGCCACATCTGTTCATCATGTCAGACGAGGTATAATGTCCCTCCTTCAATAAGAAGTCATATGCTCACCCGAGGTCGAGAATAGCCATGCCATCTTCTATCTCGGCCTTGACGATGTATTCTTGCAGCATCGCGGTCTCGGCCCTCTCAAGCGAATCTTCCCCATTCGAGAACAAAGAGCATGAATATTTCATGCGAGGGCCAAGGAATGCCTCGAATATGCCAGTATTGACCTCATATTGCTGATCATCGGCAGCTTTAGTTTCTATGGCGATTGGAAGCGTTCGAAGCTTTGCGACGTAGCCCAGCTTATCATGGGTGGCATCTGCCATGGATTTCTTTCTGAGCTCCGTCTTGCGTGATTTTAGGACTTGTCGGATAATGAGCCTAGCGACACTTTGGGCAACATATGCTCCATCGACGATCCAATCTACCGCTCAAAATCAGCTTCGGTGGTTGGAAAGCGCCAAGTAGCTAACAAGATAGATGACAGGGTCCTTACCTTAGTCCATTGTTCGGCTAAAGTTCAGTACACTCGATATCGGAAACTGCCAACAGGTCAAATTATGTATTAATCGTATATGCAATGAGCTGAGAGCTGAGCACTGATTGCATCTAGCGTTACTGTACGTACTGTGTTAATCCGTCCCGCCTTTGATGCGGTGAGACTTTGATTGACAAAAGAGGGATGGATGGGTCGATGGTTCTCTCGATAGACTACCAGAGCTATATGATGACTGCAGATACCCTAAACAGGTACGATCTTGCGCTCTACATGCACCCCCGCTATAGAAACATGTATCAACCAAGTACTCGTAGATACGATCATCTGGGATTCGGGATTTGCAGCTGTTTTGGTGACCGTCTGTTACTCAACTTCGCATGTAAATGCCGTACATGGTACAGGAGGCCAAATTCACAACACCTCACATCAAACGTATTCACGATGACAACGGAAGCTCAGTCAACTTTGGTCAAGAAAGTTGCCGTGATCGGCGGGGGCTGTTCTGGCATCGCAGCTCTCTGGGCTTTGAAAGACAGCGGTCATGATGTTTGCATGTACGAAGCAGATGACCGGCTTGGCGGGCACACGAACACGGTGCAATGGAAAGCTGGAAAGTATTCTGTGGGGGTTGACACGGGATTCATTGTACTCAACACTGCCACCTATCGTACGTATATGCCTTCATCGTCTGTTCGGAAATGTTGTCGCTGGCTTTTGAGCATTGACTTACACATCAATGTAGCTAATTTCATCAAGTTCCTCAATAAGATGAAGCTTGAGACAGAGCCGACTAGAATGGATCTCTCGGTTTCACGAGACTTCGGGACTTTCGAATGGGCCGGGCAGAGTCTGGCATCAGTGTTCTGTCAACGAAAAAACTTGTTTTCAGCACATATGTGGAGGATGCTGTTCGATATTGTACGCTTCAATCAATTTGCCCTCGACGTCCTAATCGATGCGGATGACCAAGGCACCGTTACCGGAAGCGAGCCCATCGGCCGGTACTTGGACCGGCATGGCTACTCCGAGGCCTTCAGAGACGGGTATTTGATCCCAATCACTGCTGCTGTATGGAGCACAAGCCCTGCGAGATGTATAGATGAGTTTCCTGCGCTGACACTGATAAGATTCTTGTGAGTAGTCACTGCTACAAGTATTTTCACAGGGTTAACATGCGACCAGATGGAATCATCATCAACTTTCGACTGTGGCTACCCGACCTCATTGGCTTACATTGAAGCGAGGATCAAAGTCATACATTGACGCCGTCATGGAAGACTTCCCATCGGATCATGTGCATGTCAATAGCCCGGTGCAGTCGGTAAACAACGACGCAAATGGTCGTGTCACTGTACACGTGAAAGAAGGACAGACAGACACTTTCGACCACGTCATACTAGCTACACACGGCGATCAGGCCCTGTCGATACTAGGTTCCTCGGCAACAAAGGAAGAAAAGGCTGTGCTCTCATGCTTCAAGACGTCGCGCAATGAGGTGGTGTTACACTCTGACATCTCACACATGCCCAAAAACCGTAGTGCTTGGTCAAGCTGGAACTACATGACGCTTTCCTCGGATTCAAAGGAATATATCGATAATGTCTCCCTCACATATAACATGAATATCCTACAACATATCCCAGAAGACAAGCTCGGCCATGTTCTAGTTACGATGAACCCTCTTCACCCACCTGATGCCACTCTGACTCAAGGTCGATTTGGCTACTCACATCCGCTGTACACTGCTGAGGCCATCCAAGCACAGAAAAGACTTCACCAAATCCAAAATAAACGAGGAATAAGCTTCGCTGGTGCCTGGACAAATTATGGCTTTCATGAGGATGGCTTTAATAGCGGCTTGCAGGCTGCGCAAGACCTAGGCGCAAAGCTTCCCTTTGACTTTGTTGATTCAACCCTGAGCAGGGGTAGGAAGCCAACACTTCAAGCTGCTGACTACTTAGCTCGGATTATTATCTTCTTCATTCAAAATATGTTAATACAACCCTTGGAATTTCTGTTGGGGATCAAGAGGGCCAGCAAAAAGGCCGAAAAGTAGGTGAAAAGGGAACGAGGACTAGTGTAACTGGGATGCCAGGTATGAGAAGGTGGCTTACGAAAGAGCGATCGGGCTGTAGTGTGAATGGGTACTTTTAAGATGTTTTAGAGGTGGAATGAGTAGATAAGTCGTAGTAATTCAGTTTAGGTTCACCTATACAAATCCCCCAACGATGACTGGCCACGCCACTGCCTTGCTACAAGTTCAAGTGAACAAGCGCATGACAGCTAATAGAGGCATGCTTCTCTCAGTAAGTTCTAGTTGCCCGCAGTCATAAGCATTCTTATGAAATGTCTATCATTGGCTAACCAAGATAAACGATCTTGTTTTTCTTCATCGATGCATTCCAATGGTCCCAAGCCTCCTTGATGACTTGCCCAACGGCCACACGATATGCAACATCGCCTTTCCATAGAACTAGCATCGCATTGATTACTCTCCAGCTACTAGCTGGCCGATCGGTAGAGTTTCCTTCCCCGTCTGAAGTGCTTGGTATATATTTCCCCGCTACTGCCCCTTTTATAGCAAGTCCTGTTCTCCTCGATGAAAGGGCAATGAACTGATGCTTACTTCCCGTCCGGACAAGCCTGTCACAGGCCCATATCTTCCCTACCCGATCCCCGTTCCTGTCCTCAAGGTAATATGCTTGCAAAACATCTCTTGGTGTCCGCTTCCGCGAAACCGGTACGCCGATCCAAAAAGTGCGTATAGAGGTGGAAAAGCTCAATAACGTGCCGCTCAGTCTTAACAGTTGCCGAGAATTTCTGGTCAAAGGGTCCGGATCATTTCTTTTCTTATTTCCAAAGAACCCCAATCGGCTAGACCATACACAGTACGATGTTACAGTCCCATCAGATCGCAGAGTGTGAACTGTCATCTCAGGCTCCTGGCATGCAAGCGCATTAGGCCGCGAATATTCAGTCCATCTGCAGCCTTCACTCAGAGACCAAGCTGCCCAAGACCATGTGGGAATACCCATCGTATCGATATCGATTGTATAGGGACTTCCGTCTCTGGGCTGCCAAAGCAACGTCTCAGCCAGCCAATCTCTCGGCAGCCCGCCCGGGAAAGCTCGTCTTGATCCATCCAGGACTTTCAACAGCCCGGAGACTGCTTTCAGTTTATCCTCGCTAAACGTGAATGTGCGTTGAGTGAATTCAGTAATTAACGCTACATAGTTTGGAAGAAAATGAAGCTCCCAGTCTTTTTCAGCAAGTCTCCAGGCGTCAAATGTCAGAGTATCTGTGACTTGGTCGAGCAAGTTCGGCTCTTTAATCCGCGGAGGGACCCATGCGAATGGGTTCTGACGCCTTTTGATACTACGCGATAGGGAGCCAGCTTCCATCGCAATATCTTCTGCGCATATTGAGTTGGCGCAGCGAAAATATACTTGGTAGTCTGTGAATAGCAGTAGCCGCTTTGAAAGTAACTGGGCCGTGTCAGCAAGCACTCCGGTTCTGGAAAGTCTGAAACAATAGAGAAGCTTGCTAAGAAGGAGAACAATAAAAAGGTATTCCATGATGAGTTCGAGGTAGTCCGAACCTTTTCTTGCAACGTCCACCCTCTAGTATTCCAGAATAGTTCAGTACCTGAGTTGAGTTCCTGGAAAGTTGGAAGAGCTATAGCAAGCTCAAGTTTTCCAACAATTGCAGTGCGTTGGCGAATCCGTCTTACCCGGCTGACTCCTGGTAGTCCCCAATCGGCATCTACATGCTATTAGCAAATATCTCAGCGCTTCAGAGGTCGGATGTTTTAGGAGAGCTTACGCAACCCAGATCCAGCGGCGATTGTCAAAGTCGCATTACTGTATATCTCATCCATCATACCTATTTGAATCTCCTGGTCCATCTCGTCGTCTTGCACGATGCAGAGCGAATCAACCCACAGATAATTATACCCAAGAGAGCGAGTGACATTGATGGCATCTCGGATCGTCCGTGGTACGTTGTGAGGAAGCTCCACTAATTCTTGTCCATAGTCATCAACACGAACGGCCTTCTTCAAAGTTCGAGGCATCCGCCACCCCGGCGGCTTTTCCTTCTTCAGCGTCTCTTCTCCCCAGACATAAGTCAAGGCAACATAATCATCCTCTTCGCCCAAACCTCTTTTGATTATCAGGCTCTTCACATCTATCACTCGCAGACGATCCTGTAGGAAAAGTCGTGATGTCTGGTCACTGATGCATCTCTTCGAACTCCCAGAGTGATACCGTTCGCATAAATCAAGCCATCTACGACACAACTCCAAGTTTACGAGCTCTCTATCCACTATCCTCCCAAAGAACGGTCCTGGACGTACAGGTCGAAGATAAATCTCACAGAAGCCGTAGTTCCAAGATAGATAATACTGGTAGCGAGACTCGGTTCTCGTTTCTGAAGCGTGCGATTGGAGATCAAACTCATTGGAATAATCCATTTCTCGTGTTCCATGATACTCGTTATAGCTTTTGCAACATTTCCAGCTCCTCTTGTTGGATAATTTAATGACACTTCTGGGGGGCGGTCGATAGCCATCTGAAAGAATGGCTGCCTTGACGAGGGTACAGAAGGAACAATATTTTCTTCTGGAGAGCTTCTCCCAAGAGCCTAGTCTGATCGCAAACAATCTTTTCGTATAGCTGTATTTGCGGAAATTGATGGATCTGCATGTTGAGCAGAGTGAGTGCGACATTTGCGAGGGTGAGATTTAGCACGGCTGGGTGGGGGTAGATCTGCGGCTTCAGTGAGGCTTGCGAGATGATTGGGGGAAAGAATCGTATGGGCAGCCGAAGTCGCAATTTGCTGATGTGATGATAGCTAGACTGTGAAGCTACGAAGAATGAACAATAAACAATGAACAAACAAGCACAGTATGGATTTGAGGTTGGGCAAGATATTATGTTAGTAGTTTTTAGCCGCTCCAGGCTGCCTTGAACGGCGATGCGATCATGTAAGCTCAGTCATTTCTGGTGCGTGATCCAGAAGGAAGACATGCTGTATGTTCAATCAACAATGCAACCGGACGGGCAAAGAATAATCGATCAGATGTAGTGTAGGGCTTCGCTAGCAGACCTACACCGAGCAAGTGCACATTGAAAACGCCAATCAATTCCATGTAGAACGATGATGGAAAGCGGAAACTGGATGCGGATGCGATCAGCATGACCCAAGGCTGAGGCATGAAAATCTGCCTCGTTCTGGGTGACCGGGACAGCCTCACCATGTACCTACTCGGTGAGCTAAAACGACTAAAGCTGATCAACAATTCCAGTTGAGGGTGATGGGACGGGAAAGAAAGCATGTTGGTAAACAGGAGTCGAAATCCAAAAACTTAAAGGAGGGCTGTGACCGTGTGTATTTTAGGAAAAGATGGGATAGCCCAGAAGGGAGTTACAAGAGGAAGGTATAAAACAGAATAGAAGAGACAATTACCTCTTCGACTCAGAAAATAGATAGAGGAACAATCGATTATTCCGGTACTCTGGTAGACAGGGGCCATATTGTGATGCTCGAAGGTTCTCACCGGGTATCTGTCTTGCCTTCGCTTCTACTGTATACAATTGAGCCAAGCCCCTGATATACATGAAAGACTTAGAAGCGATAACTTGCAAGGATCGAATGGGTTTTTGTCCCTACCCAGTTGCTACGATGAAAGCCAAGTGAACTTTCTGAGTGGAAGCACTGTCCAATTAACGGGCCTGTAGTCCCGCATTGGGAGCATACAGTGTGTAGCTTATTTGACGTGATCGCCTGTCAGATTGTGCGGGGACAGTGCGCAACCAAAGTCAACCCGACTCGAGCCATCAAAGTCCTCGTCCGACTCGAATCATCAATTTTGACTTCGTAGCACTGTCACTCAACTTGATTCCTTCGGTTATTTCGGCACTGAGAGGTTCGGTATTGGTCGCTTTCGATGAAACCGGCACCTGTGTGAACATGGACTGGCCTGGAGGCCCTCAATCCGTCGTCCAGTGCGTCGCAATAGCAGTAGGTGATATTCGGGAACTCCCTATCCTCTTCTTTTCTATTTACAATCTGAATTTACTCTCGATGTTCTCAGTCAATGTGAGCACATGTACTGACTCCCCGGTTATCAGGTATTCTACCTATTCTTCGGAACTAGAATGGACTTACTCTATAACATCGCAATCGTTACCTTTCCTTATCGATCTGCACTATACTCGTACTTACTATTGGTACTTCCTCCGGGACTTTTAATTTGTCTCATTGTTTCTGCGCTACTGAGGTTTCTCGTTGGTCCTCTTCAGAAGATACCTACTGCCACTTGGCACGGCCCTGGGCAGCCATATCTTATTCCCTGCAGGACAACACACTCGCGTCTCTTCCCAGTGAAGCACTCGTTCTCCTACTATTATTTGGCGGTAGGCATTCCGGTTGGATTTAAAGGCAACGTAAAAGGAATGATAGGCATTGATGATCGCTTGACTTCGTCGATCTGGACCAAGTTTCCCTTCTCAGACTTGTTCGCTTGCAGCTGGTTTTCGATCCGAGCTTCCAATCACTTACAGAGGGGCCAAGAAGAGTTAAGTCTCCGACAGAGGCTGGATTTGTATCTCCAATCTGAGGTACGAGCACTCTCATTCATCTCGGGATGCTTTTCTTGACAGGGTTTAGGGACTCAAACCAAATGACTTTCCTCATGCGTATTTAGTCACTGCTCCCAAATTTGCCGGGTATAGCTTCAATCCAGTCTCATTCTGGTACCTCTACTCGGATACCCAAGCGCTTTCCGCTATGATTCTTGAAGTGAATAATACCTATGACGAAAGACGAGCGTATATCGTGTTTCGAGACCCTCCTCCTGAACTTGGAGCCCCTGCTGAGCAGGCGACCGTTGAGGGGTACCGAGCGAAAGACTTCTATGTATCACCATTCAACTCCCGCAAAGGTCATTATTCGGTGCTGTCCAGTGATCCACTTGGACCAGAGATGAATGGAATTCGTGGCATCGATGTCAAAATCGGGCTTCATTCCTCGAGAGGGCATCCGAAGCTGATAGCACGATTGGTCTCTGAAGGGCCTGCAGTTGATCCAATAGCTCTGAGTCTGTCTTCCAAATTAGCTTTCTTGATGAAATGGAGTTGGGTCGGCTTTGCAACTGTGCCTAAGATCGTGAAGGAAGCTATCGTTCTGCTATATCGTCGGAACTTGAAGATGGTGGATAAGCCAGAACCATTGATTGGAACACTCGGGAAGCGCGCGACTTCGATTGAGAAAACCCTCGAGGAGTGCTTCAGACAATACCTCGAGTCCGTTGTACACAATTCCAGGACGCCTCTCTCGCTGAAGTATTCGGCAAGTGGACTCCTCTCCGAAGCTGAGATGATCTGTACTTCTCATCATAATGCGGACTCGCAGGCTTATGAACATCTGGAGTTGCGAGTTTTGACGCCGAAATTTTACTCTCGATTTATACAATACAACCACAGCCTAGATGGAATAAGTTCGGAACTCTGGGAGCACAAGACGATATGGATGAACAAGCCAGAGCTACTGCATGTCATTTTTTTCCGTTCGCGGTTCGCGCGACATGAACCTAATTCTGTGAGCTTTTCAAACTTCTTGTTCTCGGCTTTGGTCATGCAACTACGACGACAACCACCAAAAGCTTTGATTGATTCGGATTTGGCAGAAAGGCCTCAGACTGTTCCGTCATCTTACAAGAATGAAGGCGCTGATGTGTCATCGCTGGAGTCATACTTGATGATGGAGCCAGAGAATGGACTAAATATGCCATATAAGTCAGCTATGATTCGACAGTTGATAGCTGATCGCTTCTTCAAGGGGCGAGTTGATTGGCTGGAACGGGGAATATTGGCTGCTCGCTTAGGAATTGCACTGGCATTTGCATCGTCCTTGAGCCAAATGCGGACCCTGTGGAGTCTGACCTGCTGATGAAAGGGATTTCTCCGATGTTTTTCTCCAGTAACCGTGCGATAGAAGGGCAAAAATCACCCCGCAGAAGCTCGAAGACTCGCCATCAGCCTGCGTCTTTTGGAGCCGAGACAGCGCCAGCAGGTTAGTTTCACAAATACAAGCCATTACATTTCGGTAGACTACAATCATGTTGCAGGATAGATCTTTGTGCTCCACTCAATGTCTCTATCAGACGCTTCAATAGTGTTAAATCTGGAAGATCGCTAGTAATACACAGGACTTTGACAGTTTTGCAGCTAAGAACATGGCATTCTTTCCTTCCTGGACGTTGACTTGGCAAAGCATGGGCATTGCTATGTATAGGAGTGATTAATAATCCAGTGGCCTTATCAAGAAACGTTGGATCTATCTTCTAGAGAGAAGGAACTCCGAAGGCACTCTCACTGCACCGCACCTGCCAAAAACACGTCTAGCTCACCTATCTTGTTCACTTCCCCTTCAAATCTCTTTTTGACCCTCTCTAATTTCCTCTGCCCATTCCTCATATCATCTATCGCCATCTTTCCACCATCCCTACCCCTCATCCCCTTGTTTCGCCAAACAGTCTCCTGACCCTCACTCTCACCAGCCCTCCTCAACCTCTCTCCCAACATGCCCCTCAAGACACCAACCACAACATCCCTCGCACAGCTCAGATCCCCACCACCGCCCAGACTTGCAAAAACCCCTCTACAGATTCCCTTAGCCAGCGTCTCCACGTCGCGGGCGTTACCCCATCCCTTTGTTGCAACAAACTTCTCCATCAGCGCCATCACTTCAGTATGTGCGTCTCGACCCCCGTCCAGACATCCCAGACCGATGCCCGCTTGCTTTATCTTAATCTTCAGGATCTCCACACAAGCCTCGGGAGATAAGTGCTCGAAACAAATCTCCTCAGGGAAGCGACTCGCCAAGCCAGGATTCATGCCCAGTAGCGCATTAATTTCATCCTCGTACCCCGCAAGAACAACAACAATTTTGCCTTTGAACTTCTCCTTGGTCATGAGGTCGACAAGCTCGCTCACAACTTCGCTCGCATAACTACATTTCCCACCATCAGCAAGTCGATACGCTTCATCGATGGACAGAACTCTTCCCAGAGCTTTCTCGAACACTTTAGCTGTTTTGGGACCAGAATGCCCAATGTATTTGCCAATCAAATCACTCGCGGAGCACTCCACTACGGTTGGCTCGGCAAGTAAACCCATGTCATAATATACGCTTGCGACTTTTCTCGCCGTGGTAGTCTTCCCCGTTCCAGGTGGGCCTTTGAACACGAAGTTCGTGGGGATATATTCCCTCGGGTCGAGGTTCCGGCTTTTCATGGCGAGTGCTACTCGTTGGTATGTTTCGAGCTTGTGGATGACGGAATCGCAACCTACGACATCAGCGAACAGTCTGCGGAGGTTGGAAGGAGCAGATTTGTGTCGGTCGAAAGAGGGGTCGAAGTCTTGAGGGAGAAAGACCCATTCTTTGGGACGATCGGCAACTGGCAAGATTGACACCCGTGATTGATAGTTCGTTTTTGCTTTCGAGATGAGGTTTTCCACTTCTCCTCCATTCCCAAAATTTGCTCTCTGGCTGGCTTTCTCCAGGACATCCATCGCCACCCGTATGGCTTCATCTGTTGCTTCAAGGACATCATCGGCCAATTTCGAGCGCAAGATGCTCTCCAGCTCTTGGATCGTGAAATTCTGGAAGCGGAAGGCATCGGCGAGTGGAAAGCGGCGAGCGAGGCCTGCATTGGAGTTCTGTAGCATTTCTTCCATGGCGGTATCGTAGCCAAGAAGGAGAACGCATCGATCTTCGCCCGGCGTAGATTGAATCTCGCCAACAAGTGTGTCCAATATACCTTGTCTGTAGGAGTCACTTTCGTTGCCAGTACCATCCGAGCCACCGCTATACATCATGTATGCTTCGTCAATAACGAGGACGTTGCCAATCGCTGCGTTCAGTGCAGCCTTGGTATTTGCTTCAGAATCTCCAATGTACTGGCCAATCAGGTCGCTCGGGTTTCGCAGTAGTACTTCTCCCTTACTCAATATTCCAGTCTCAACAAGGAGCTGTCCATATAGCTTCGCGACGAGTGTTTTACCTGTGCCTGGCGGTCCAAGGAAGAGACGATTGAGAGAAACTCTCAAGAGGGGCTTCTCTTGCATCTCGCGCCGGTAATTGGCTTTAACAAGTTCCAGGAGGCTAAGGATAGAGTCCTTGACCTTTTCTAGGCCAGTAAGCTTCTGAAGTTGAGTCCATGCAGGACTGTTGAGTACTGCATTTGATGGGTCTGGGCCGAGAATGTCTTCTTTGGTGAACTTGTAGTCTTCTGGGCCGACGTTTATGTCGACATTTTGAAGTTCATCGCTGTTTACTTCTTCTTGTTCTTTGGCGAGTCCGGTGTTGTCATATTCGTCGGTCAGGGCTTGCCCGGAATTGTTGAGCTCGGCTAAAGTATTCACATCTTTAATGACAGCATCAGATCCGGGAGCGACTGAGACAACGTTTAGCCCCGCGATAGAGTTGTCGGAATCTCTCTCTGTCTCTGATGAGGTGATCTTATCACCATTTTCGCTGCCTTCGTCTTTCGCGACAGAGGTACCCTCAGCGAACGTTTTCAGATCTACCTTCTGCTTATCCTCCAATGTACCAGTGTCCGTTTCAGTTGATGTTGATGGGTTGTCAGTGCCGTGGGCTGGCTTTGATACGTGAGACTTCTTCTCCCTCTCAACGGCCCGTCGGATGACTTGCCTCTCCCAGACTCTGCCCACCAACGCCTCCACAGCTCTTGCGTTTCCAAATCTCTCCATTCCACGTCCCCTGCCCACCCTCCTCGTCGCAACCCTAACGAATAACCCGTCTTCGCCACCTTCAATGACCATTTTCCCATTCCATTTCTTCTTGATCAGTCTGACAAAAATGCCAACCAAATCCTCATCCTTGAAGTCCTGGAAATTGATCAGATATGGGAAAATAGTGGCAGTATTATGACTACCGTGGCCGATAACCTTTTGCATGCCCTTCTCGGTGCCGGCAAGGATGAACGCAATTTTGTTAGAGTGGACAGGAATGGTTTGAAGAAGGTAATCGAGGACTTTGACGCCGCTGCTGTGATCGCTAGAAAGTAAGAAGTGTGCATCGTCGATAAATAGGACACCACCACCGTGTTCCAGGTTTTCGATGTAGTTCTTGATACGGCTTATGCCGCCATCTGCGAGGTATATGCCCGTCGTTGACTTGACAGTGGGTGTGTCAACGAGGCCGGCTGCATGCAGATAGGCTGCATAGTGATGGGCGAATGTGGTTTTCCCAGTCCCTGAACCGCCCATCAGGATCGTCCCTAGCCCTTCACACTTCATATCAACCCCTTGCATCTCGGATGTTTTAACCTTTGCCTCCAAGTTTCGAATGTGCTCCTTCGCGCTCTTCCAACCCACCATCTCCATGATTTCTGCAATCTCTTTGGATTTCCGTTCGAGCAGCTCTTTTTTCTTTTCAGCTGCTCGGCGAGCCGCGATCGCTTCATAGTCCGGCTCGGCCTCTTCTTCTGTCTCTTCTTCAGCAGCGTCGTCCTCATTTTGATCATCATTCTCATCCTCACTCTGTTCAGCGCTGGTCACTTTCTTCTTTTTCCTCTTATTGTATTCTTTACCGTCCCTTAAGAGGATGTCGATTCCAGACGTTCCAGAAGGCATGTTTCTGGGGCAGTACACATCAAGCGAGTGCAGTGCCCCTGTTGGGCAGATACACTTCAGTCGATAGCATATTCCAAGATCGCTGTAACCGAGGACCTCGACCCGCTGCTCTTGGTAATCGAGGTTCCAGATACTATTCGCCGACGCTGGACGTTGAATTTGAAATATCATTTCCCAAGAAGCGATTTGTTCGATGAAGAGGCGCGGGATACCGGCAGGCACATTTTCGTATTTGGCTTCGAGGAACGACCGAATATTTTCGATCAATGCCGCAACATCGAACCAGGAGGGTGACGAGGCGTGTATATCGAGTCCATAGCTCGATGTTCTGCTCAAAGAAGACGACATCGGTTCGAAAACTGTTAGATAGACGTCCGGGATCTGTTCTTCTGGTGCGGGATGCACAAGTCGGCAGACTTCTTGCACATTTGGTTCATTGACCATCTTAGCATTCTCCTCTGCGATGCGATCTTGCACCACTGCCTGTTTGAAATCTGGCGAATAGCCTGGCGGTGGCGTAATATTCGTCATCCTTGACACACTCAGGCTTTCTGGTAATACTTCATGTCGTTCCTTCTCCTGTGGACAACTTGGGTCCGATCTGAACAGTACCTTGTTCAATAACCCCAGACTATGGATGACCTGCTGCGTCCGTCCTACAGTACTATCCCCTTCTGTCGGCGAAACAGATGATGTCTGTAAAATATTGTCCAGGGATGAAATTGCTTGGAGAAGAATATGTTGGGAGAGCTCTCGTTCGGTAGCGGAGCAGTGAGAAATGGGATCTAGCATATTGAAAGCTTTCTCAAGACCAAATACTGCTCATTGAGCTGGTAAACGATAGAAGTGCGGTGATTCGCACGGCCAGAATCGAAGTCAAAATGGCAAAAAAAAGTCAAAATTCAGACAGAAACGACAGATGTGAAGAAACTCACGGGACCGTCCAGTACTTATTCCACCGGTAAAGCCATACTAAGCCAAAGCTACCATGGTTGCTGTACACGGTGAGGCTGAAATAGGCACAGCAGGCAGTTGACCCACTTTCCCTCAAGGACTCACCGATCGACCCCTTGGCGCCGGCGCGAACCGCATCTTCAAACTGAAGCCCCCTAATCATTGGAGCTGACTGGCTCTAGCATTTCCGAACCATGCATTTACATTGATACCGCCATAGGCACGGTAATAAGCGGTGCATGGCTCGCAGCTGGCAGTCTGTGGCTGGGGTCGTCGCTCATAATGTGGCCTACACTAGCAGGGGATTTTGGCCCCCTAAGAGTCATCGTACAATAAGAACGATACTCGAGCAGATTTGACAGGTAGATGAGATGATTGGAATGAGACATAGATCGAGCTTAACTTGGCATAGACTCCATGGGTTGGGAGTTTCGTGCTGGGGTTGTTAGGCGTCTATGGTGGTTGGAGTTTGAAGGTAGAAAACACTGAAGGTCTGGTTCCAAAAGAAGTGTTGGCTTACTCATCACGCTTCGAGGTATCCAACACCTACCAAGCCCAGGATTCTGTGTAAAATGTTAGCCTTGGGCAAGTACGCCGGTGAGAGTAGGTAAAACATATAGCCCTCGTCCCGGTTTGATTTTCTAGCAGTCTTTGGAGGAATTGCTGTTCTTATGTTTCGAGCCCTGTCCTTTAACATCATACGTCCAATTAGGATATAAGATCTTTCGAAGGGTGTCTTCCGATGAGTCTTAGATCTCATCAGCTCTAAAAATCTGTAAAAGTAGCAACTGTATCATCGACAGCGCTAGAAAAATAAAAATTGGGAAGGGGACCAAACACTACAAGAACAATTCACAGAAGATAGTTCCATGGCCACCAGAAACACTGTATCGAAGGCGTCTCTCAGATCCTCGAACGGAAGTCAAAGCGATCGCAATGGTATAACAGGACATCTAAAGTACATTTCACATTGTCAGCCTAGCCTCCGCGCTCTCAAGGGCTACTGGACGAGCACATCTAAACACTGGCAATCTTCCACTCTCCCGCCCTTTCCCATCCCACTCAGCAAGCTCGGGCATCTAGCTGCCACGGCGGCATTGGTACCGCACTGCATTACCAACCCCCAAACTCGTTCCATCGCAAAGCCAAAATAAGGATTACTAGGACTATCTTCATCCGCACCGACGCCTGCTATGTCCTGAGAAGAAGTGTCGTGACTCCATCCCTCTTTGCTTGTGATTGTAGTGAGAAGTCCGCCGTATATCTTCCTACTTATTCCACGGATGCGGCGAGCGCTAGCCACAAATTGACCTTTGTAGGAAAGGAGAATCTGTTCTTCCGCTTCGCAGGCATGAGAGTAGATCTTTTCATAAAGAGCTGGGATAACCCCCCATTTGTCTTCCCAGCCCCATCTGTCGCTGCAATTGTTGCATGTGCAAGTTACACCCGTGAAGCCCAGACTCAGCATTCCAGTCTCCTTGACTAAGTAGGAATTTATCCTTGGAATCAATTCTCGCATGTTGTGCGCATGGGCTTGAATGAACATCGTTTGTTCTGCGAGCTCGTCCCATTTATTGACAATATGTGAGAGATACGTTCCACCCTCTCGTCCAAGGTTGTCTAAACGCTCGACTTGGTCGGCACCCGTGGCTTCTTTGAGCTGGTATAAATCTTGTTTGGGATCTTTGGTGTAGATTATGACTCGAGGTTGGAGGGTTGCGAGCAGAGTCGTGCGTTTGAGTGCTTCTAGCATAGATTTGACCGACACGGGGTCTTCCTTGTACATGGAAACAACGATTTCAAAGCGGGTCGGAGGGACGAATGCGGTGTCAAAGGATGTCGGTAGACTCAGAGCCAGCGAGGTAATTGCAGAATAGGCGATGGAGGAGATAATTGAGCTGAAAAGGATGAGAAAGACGAACAAAGTGCACGCAGTCAAAACTCGGCTGGGTTTCGCTGGTTCTCTCCTCTCTTTCCCGAGCGATTTGTTGATCCATTGTTGAATGCCGTCCACAAATGACAAAACAAAGTGGTGTGCTTGCTCTGCTCCGAGCAAACAGATAGATGCGACGAGATAGGCTGCGACTTGGAACAGTGAAATGAATGAAACTGGATCAGAGCTGATTATTGCCAGAAGAAGCAGGAGACTTGCTGCGAAAGGCGCCAGGAAATCTGCGCCATGGACCGGTACGCTGGGAATTGGTAGTGCTGTGTCCTCGAATGAAATCGGGGAGTATGCCAGAAGGGAAGTCCCAGAGAATGTAGCTGCAACGATAGAGACAAGGTTGATGACCATGAGTATGACAGTGCTAATCCTAAGGAAATTTGCGGATCTGATGCTCTCGATATAGTATCCCGTAATGCCACTGAAGAGAAGGCCAAAGGTTAGAGTCATGATAACGAAACCATGATATGCTTTCAGCCTTGCCTGTACCGCAATATCTGACCCGGCTCTTTCTGATCCTACTATGAATAATCCACGAGACACTCCCATCAAAAGCATTCCTCCCACACCAAACACCAATCCTGGGACCATGAGACGATATTCATTGTAGAGAACGATGCTCGATGCTGCTGTGGAGACCACAGCTTCCCACGGAATGTACGTTCGCGACCGAGATTTGGAACAGCAGACGAACAGGACGAGAGACTCTGTGGTGTAGATGATAGGCTGTATCATTTAGTAACAATAGAGCAAATGGATTCGAATCGCCTACAAACAGCATAACCAGGACTGCGAGACTAGGCATATGCAGTATTCCTTCCAGCAACATAGTAAACGAAGCCGCAGCCGCCAACGACGCTGGGATCATGGGGCCCCAGTAGCTGTTCAACAGAAAGTCGTCGCCATCTGGTTGTCTCAGCCCACGCACTCTTCTTTTTGGGCCTTGTATATAAGTCGAATCTGACTTTATTCGGAGAAGGACAATGTAGACGATAAAAATCGCGCCGAAGGATCGAAAGGCGATCGTGAGAGCTGTTTCGTGTCAGCCATTTGGGTAGGAGGGGGGTTTGATCAATTGGACGTACGATAATCTGGTAGTCGTTAGTGGAGGCTTCTTAGAAAGCTGGTGGACTTACGATATCCATGTATTACCATCAGTCGCTTTGTAGTATATACCGCTGCCGCAGAGCAGAAAGACCAGCATCTGACAGAGATAATCAGTAACCCGTGAAATTATCCAAAGGATGGCTTCCTCACACAGCTCTCACAGAATTCTGGCCTGGTTGCGCAAGATCAAGGCCCCGCTCCTGGTCCCTTTCGTCAAATGCCAGAAATGGAGCATTGCTATCGCTGGTATCGGTATTAAACGTCGTCAAAGGCGCAGCCCCTGGCTCTCGAGGAGTTGTCGAGAGCATCATTCATGGCTGTGGTGGAGATCGAGATTGTTGGGGAATGAAATGCGTTGACGGTTGTATTTCTTGTGTCGTGTCGGAGAGGCTGAATGTTATCGCGTATTGCGCTGCAGCTTTGGCTTGGCTCAGCCTTGCAACTTGAATCCTTGTCCAGTTCAGGGGTTGAGTGGCTGGGGGAACACCCTAGCGAGGAGTAAGTAAACAAGACTGGGTATGAATCGGAACATAAAAATCCCAGGCAGTTCTAGGGCTACTTTTTAATATTTCCAGGTTTGGACAGTCAAGTAATGTTATGGGCTTGAGGTGAATGTGTGTTTTCCCTATCGTCTTCTTCAACTGTCTTGCTTCATGGGCAGATCCAAGCTTGGCATGTCAAGGATCACATACAGCCTCGTGACTGATTATCAATATGGTAGACTACTGGAGGCATCTTAGCCAGACTGAAGAAGACTTGTCAACACTTTGCGGGTGAATCACCCAGATTATGAGATTTATATAATGGGTCAACCTCCGATCCTTGATTTCCTTCCCACTTCATGATCGCCATCACGTTTTCTTTGCCCATGGAGTATTGCCATGTTCCAATTTCCCTGAACCCCATCGCATCATATAGCGGTCTTCCTTGAGTCGTTGCATAAAGCACTGCAGGTATATTCTCCCGCTCCACCATGTTTAGACCCCACTTAACCAGCCACTTCCCAATCCCTCTCCGCTGCGCATCCGGGGCCACTGCAAGTTGAGACAGGAATAGGCAGTCATCCAATTCGGGTTCCCCTTTTCGATAAGATCCATCTTCAAAGGTCATATAAGAGACTGAGTGCCGTAGTGAAGTTGCTGGGTTACGAAAAGCGAAAAAGACCTGTGCTATTATGCCGCGAGTGAAAGATTTTCGAATCTCTGGGCCATATCAGCACCTGGAAATGACGGCACGGGCTTTGCAAACCTTTCCAGCTCCAATCACTTCTAGTATCTGACTTGATTTTTGGATTCTTTTCGTCTCCAGTCCGCAGCCAACACGCAAATCCAACAACTTTCAGTCCCTCACTTCCCTCTTCATCTTCAGCAACCATCATCGAATAACCCTCTTCATCTATCTCGCATCCAAGGGTGAATAAATAGTAATTTTGATAAGCCTCTGGATGTTGTTTCCGGCGTGGACATAAGAACCGATCAGTATCACAGTCAACATACGCAGCTGCTGCAATGGCAGCTAGCGTTGGAAGATCTGAAGCTTGTGCTGATCGAATTCGCATCGCGGGTCCACACCTCAGGAGCGCTGTTCGCAAGGACGTTCCAAAACCATATGAGTTTCTTTGAACGGACAATGTATGCAATCGTTACCTAATGAATCGGGCCCACTTGTCGATGCCCGGTGTGATTCACTCGGTGGATTTTGTTAGATTTTAGTTCATTCTTACGTGAGCTCGCTTGTCAGCCTTGGCGCGTGTTTAGGTGGCAATTCCGTCATGATGAGAGCGATACCTGCAGATTCGGCTGGCCGTGTACTTCAATTTAGATTACTATTGACTTTACTATGTCTGAGGTGCTGCCTCCATTGTTCCGTCACTGGGAGCCTTCTTGATACTGTCCTCCGTGCCCTTCGGTTTGCTCTTCCCCAAGCGACTGAGAGCGTTAGTCTTCGTAGATTCTCACATGTAAGTATAGGCAGATTATAAACTTACATCATCATGCTGGTAATCATGAGTTCGTCGCAGAATTGCCGTTGAGCGTTGTGGAGCATCATGTACCCATCATGATCGTGCATCCACTTTTCTGCGCGAGGAATACTAAGCTGCGGCTCCAAGATACGAAGAGGAGTATTATTGGTTGCTTTGCAAATATTCGTAATTTTCCTGACCGGTGTTCCGTCGAAAATTCCAAATGCAACGAAGATGTCTTTGCAGAGCTTGATCACAGCCTCATTTATTTCCTCCTCGAATCCTTCACTTTCGATTGTGCAGCTGTCAATGAGCAGATCGCAGAACTGGTCGTATTTGGCCGAGATAATTTCTTGGTGGGACTTGGTGGCTACCAGGCTATCCATCGAGGTAATAGGAGGGTGATCGATGATGCCAGGTGCATTGAGGAGATTCCTTGTGCGGGCCCAGTAGAGGAAGATAGTGAAGTTCTTGGGCTTACAACTGGGCAGGACTACGCGCGTTGTCTCTCTATATGCGGTAGCTCCGTTGTGTGTCCTGGGTTTATTGGTGCAGATTGTGTTGAATAGCTTGGATGCTGAAGAAACCAGAGCTTTGTTGACATGGAATTCTGTCCTCTCCTGGCAAAAAAAAAAGTTATTGCAAAACTCCGAACTTACTCAAGGGGTAGTCACCAGCTAAGAAGCAGGTAAATTGATCCCGGTATAGAACCATGTGATCGTAGGACGATTCACTGTAACTGATGAAATAAGTGCTGTTGTCTTGAAAAGCTGGTAGCCAAGTCTCGCTTGAGCACACTAGCGCCATCAATGTCAACAATCTTCGACATTTTACCCGTTCTAAGCAACGCCATCTTCTTCCACAATGAAGCAAGCAACTTCTTTGTCAATTTCTAAGCTTCAAAACGCATGTTCCGTCGTCAATAACGTTGTTGCTCGCTGCCAAGTCACGCGGATCCTCGCACGTCCCTGCCGCAGACGAGCTGTTAGATGTTGAGGAGCTCACCTTCCACCCGTTGTGTTGAATGCCGTCCAATGACCGACTTTAATTATGGGCTACTGCTATTCGTTTCTGCTGCGCAGCTTGACGGTTGACCAGATATCAGCTTACATAAAGACCCCAACGTGCGTATGAATTACGAAGCCAAGCTGCCTGCGACAGTTGGTCTGATGACTTCTGGGGTTTCAATTTTACCTGCGCCACGAACTCATGATGACTGAGAAATTTAATCACGATACGGTGCTTTCTTTCATGATCTCCGTCAATCGAGAAGCGTGCTACGAGATCCTCAAGTTCTATAATTCCTATTTTCATGCCGGGACGACCAGCCGATCTTCTTACATTTCGCCAAGAACTCACTTCAAGATCAAGCCTAGATGACTAGTGTTCCTCAGCAAGTATGGAAAAGGAGAGGATAGAAGACGTAACAAGATGCTCATGGGCCTTGAACAATGCTCAACAGCGAGTACTGCTCAAGTGAGGCATATACTGCTGGAGCCAACTTGGATGGGCCGAGAAGATTCTGGAGGCTTTCAATTATTCTGAACCATCCGGCCGAGCGAAAGACCTGGTTGACATATGATTTCAAACATGGCTTGATGGTGACCGCGTCCCGGTAAGGGGTGTGAAGACTCGTTTCAGCAACCTGAGAGTGGCTAATCACGGTTTTTTATAGCAAGATTGGGGCTTGGGTGGAGTTCGATTTCGATTTGAGGGCTGAGAAAGCGAAGGATATCTGCTGAAAAGCTTCTTCAAGAGAAACCTTAATGATGGCGTGGAATACTTCAGCCATCTTTTCAGTGCAATCGGAACTCCATTATAGGCTTTGGCTGTCGCTTTATTTCTGCTGAGCCATTTCGATGTCCAGCATCGAAGTTTACCTTCCAAATCTTCTCTCAAAAATGCCCACGGTGGCATACCTCGTATGTTGACCATGCTTAGACCTTGAGCATCGGATATTTTCCAACATGATTCAGGAAGGGCAGCTGGTCATAATACAGGTATCAGTCCACCAAGAGATCGTTGCGTGTCTTAGAACCGTAATTTGCGTTTCAATTACTTTTTAAGAATGAGGCAAGGGGTTCGGGGCACACTGTCGGAGCATAATGCAAATGTGCAACTGAAGCGACCCCAAGAAGAAGTTTGCTGTATTGTATCATTTCCAACTCTTCTTTCTTACGTCTGATAACGAAAGTTCTAGGCGATTTCATCTACCATCACATCCAAGTTTTATGGTGCACCTGCGATATGGTCTCGTGGTAGTGCACAGCCTCGACCGACGAATGTCCGGCAATTTCGATGGCTAAACGGACAATGCGCTTACATTTCTAGCCTTACAGCCCTATTCTGGTAATTACAATCGTTCATCACGGCAGAATCTTCAAGTGATGTTGGAAGCTCTTGAACACGTGATTAGCCAGCGAGTGGTTTACTACCTAGCACCCTTGGGGTTAGCCCGAACCAAAGGTACCTACATAATAAGTCTTTTAGATTCGGCAGCTGCTCTCTCCAACATTCCTTGCTAAAATATCTGCAAGGTGCTTACTGCTGCTTACATTATCACGAATCATAAAATATCTTTTGCAAACATCTGAGCACAGCTCCACATCCCTGTAAGTCAAAAGACCCTACCCAGCTCGTGAATATGGAAAGCGCAAGCGTTTCATAGGAGCAGCACAGTGATCGTTTACACCTACACATCACAGCTTCTGGTTGCAACACCACCTCTCGAGCCATGCAATATTGTTATGCTACTAATGTTTGACCAGTGTCCAACACACCACCACTATGGATTGTTCATCGACTGAGGATAATCATCATCATACTTCCAACAACGTTATGTCAGGATACAGAGAGCCCACCTTCGACCGCTTCATGCAGCTGCCGTGGGATATTCGCATACTAATTTGGGAAGCTATCCTCCGCGCCCCCCGCGTAATAACAGTATCGCGGATAACAAGAATGGTACAAATTAAAGGCACACCCTACAAAAACAGAGACCCTTGCGCATCGGTAGGGCCTGTTGATGCATATCCTCCGGCGATCCTCCATGTCAGTAGGGAGTCCCGATATCTTGGTTTGAAAATTTACCGCTACGCTTTCCATGGTCGACTTCGGAGGCCCATCTATTTCAACTTCGCCCTCGATTACCTACACTTCGAGAATGGACACGCTTTGCCTGTTTTCGAATACCCTCGGGATCTTCATAACTTCGGAAAGGTCGATAAGAAGGAGACTCGCCAGAAGATTCAGCGCGTCATAGTGGGAGAGCCTGCTTTCGACCGCTACGAGTCCTACGAACGTTCCGATTCATATGCTAAAAGTATCAGGTGGAGCATCGGCAGGTACCAAGCTTTGAATATTGTGATCTTTCAGACACCATCCAAGGATTTCGATGACTACAACAGTGTTATGTGGTGTCTCTCTGGAATATTGAAACCCACCGTGAAGAAATGGGGCAAGTTTGCTCCACGAACCATCGTTCCGGTGTCGTCTGAAACAATGTTTGCGATTGAGAGCGCGGAAATTGTCTGTGAAGTCTCTGGCGCTGGTGCGGCTGCTTACTGACATTGAACAGGACTTCGAGAAGGCCGTCCATGGGGAAATCGTACCAGAGGATTTGGTAGGCATTAAAGAGCAAAGCGCCTTGTTGCACAGATATCTTACAGGCGAGCTTCATGAACATTCCGATCATGATTCCGACGATTCTACGGGAGGCGCATCTTCCGACGTGGGATTTTCCGACAACGACGAATCTTCCGACAAGAGGAAATCAGCGGATGAGATATGAAAGGAACGATCTCTGCCTCAATATTAGCACGCTTACGAAGCAGATGGATACTACAGAACATGACACCACGAAGAGAAGAAACTACGAGCGACGTCCAAAACAACATCGGCACATGGTACGTGGAGCCGCCGAAGTAATCAAAAGTTGAAATGGAAGTCAAGAGTCCTTCATGAGTCTAGTCACCCAATTATCTGCGGACCAAAGAACACAAAACATGTCGAACAAGAATTAGGATACGAGACAAGAAAAGCGATGCCGAAATTTCCATAGACGGAACATGAATACTGCATACGACATCAGTAGAGTACTCAATTGGAATCCAGGACTCGAATATTCAGCACCTGGATACTTTTAACGGCCATATGGGATCCGTCACCTCAAATCTAGACATACTCGCAAATTGCACAGCAGCATCTGTCGGCGCAATGTACAATATCTACCAAAGCATGTACATTAGCAAGTCCAAAATTTGGCCAAACAACAGACAATATAATACTAGCTGTTTTTAAATTATTGTCTGACAGAAATGTCGGTACTCTTATTGACATATAAGTACTCATGTCTTATCGCTCAGATCAGAGCATTGACATCGGCAGCAGTTGTAGTGTGAACAACCTCATATTCCGTCCCAACAGGATCCGTTAGCATCATTGCATTATTCCTGCCTTCTTGTTCCAGCGCCAATTGGGCAGCATTGGCATCGACAGCAGTCTGAGCATCCATGGCGCTCTCTCCACCTTCGTATGCACCGGCCTCATACCCTCCACCCCCGCCACTTTCAAAGCCACCCGCATCCCCTCCCCCAAAATCCCCACCTCCCCCACCATCAAAAGCCGCTGCATCACCCCCGCCAAAATCCCCACCGGCGAATTCCCCGCCCCCAGCACCTTCAAACAAACTCGAGTCACTGACAGCATCGACGCCGAGAGCGAGTGCTCCTACAGCTACGATGCCGACTGCGGCTCTGGTTCCCCATTTCATGAGACCGGGCTGTGAGACGCTGAAGCGCTTGCTTTTGTCTACGGCGGTCTTGCTGTACCCGGTGAGTTTCTTGCCCATGCTTCCCATGCTGCCCACAATTCCGCTGGAGGATTTGCGGGGTGGTGGGACGGGAAGAGTGTGGGCGGGCGAGGACGATTGAGGTAGGCTCTGGGCTTGGTGTTGAGTTTGGTATTGAGGCTGTTGGAACTGGCCTGATTGCTGGTACTGCGACTGATTTGGAATTTGGTAGGGGACTTGAGGTTGTCCTAGATGTTGCTGCTGCTGTGGTTGTCCGAAGTTGGATCCGAGTGTTTGAGACCCACCTTGCGGCTGTCCTACAGATTGCTGTTGCCGTGGTGGTTGGGCAAAAGTACTGCCCGGAGCCTGGTAACCACCTTGAGGCTGCTGATGAGACGACACCTGAGGCTGAACCTGGCCATAAGATTGAGAATGGGCCACAGGTATACGTTGAGGAACAGTATTACTCTGTGTTAGTACTCGCTGAGGAGGTGGCCCGTAGAAGGAGTTGGCATGTGCAACTTGCTGGGCATACGGATTCTTCATAGAGGCTGGAGATTGGCCATAGTCTGAATGGGAAGCACCGTTCGCGCGCTGAAGAGCGACTGGCTCTGGTGCAGAAGAGTATCGATGCAGCGGAGGGGCACTGGGTGGAGGCTGAGTCTGGGGTGGTGGCCCGTGGGAAGCGTGGGCTGGAATTGGAGCAGTCGGGTAGTGTTGAAGTGGCGGTGGTGTTGTGTTGATAGTGGCAGACTGCTGATGGTAAGCTGTTTGGCGTGTGGAAGCGCCATAATGGACAGCTGACGCCAAAGAATGGTATTCCTGTTGAGGTGGACGAGAGGTAGTCGTCTGGGTAGATATGACTGTTGCCAGGGGCGGTGCAGTTTGGCTCTGAATGGGGGAAGCATACTGCTGAGGAACGGATGGCGATGTTTGTCTCAACGCCTCGGATGTTTGGTTCTCGCGTTGACCACCTGGTGTGGGAGGTGGCGGGAACGAATATTGTGCGATAGCAGGACTTTGACTTGGACCCTGATTCTGCTGTTGAATTGGGGAAGTAGTTTGCTGGTAGGGACTACCCTGGTGCCCCTGTTGAAAGTTTCCGAGTGGAGGAGCTGGAGCGTATTGTTGAAAGGGTTGAGCTTGCTGAACACCTGAAGGTAGTTGTTGTTGTTGTTCCACAGGTTGGTAAGCACCAGGGACTGGAGCATATTGTTGTGTCGTCGGAGGTGCTATGGGGACGAAATCGCTCTTTTGCTGTGCTTGATAAGTCACAGGTGATGGAGAGGTCGTGTACTGCTGAGAGTACTTTGCAACTGATACATTGGCTGGAAATTGCCCTGAAGGAGCGAAAATCTGGCTTGCTTTCTGTTGTGACTGATACTGGTACTGGGATATATTTCTAGGCGGAGGTGGAGGCGGCACAGGTCGAAGTACTGACTGAGGAGCAGGTAATGGAGAGCTGTTGACATTGGGCTGAACATTCTGGTATACAATATCACTTCCAGTACGGTATGGCTGATTTGGAGCTTGGGCAGCTAGAAATGACTGATTTTGTACATCGGTGGGTGGTGGAGGGAAGTAGATGGTATTTGATGGCTGGGATGAGAAGTTGTGAGCATTTGGTTGATTGACCATAGGATATAATGGAACATCGTTGGTGCCCAAAGGAAATTGGGCAGTCTGGGGCTCTTGGAATGCTTGAGACGATTGACTTTGAGCAGATGATCCTGCTGGGACATTTGTGCCAGCCTGGCTCTGCTCCAAAGAGAGCGAAGCGAATTGTCCACTGAAGTCGAGTTGCTGATACTGGCTTTGAACCGCATGAGATTGCTGTGGCACTTGGCACTGAGCAGGAGTTGGGGCAGGAGTCAATGGCTTTGCTATCTGAGGAGCCTGATACTGCCCCGAAACCGTTGACGGTGGGAAATAGCTATCTGTAGCTTGCGGTAATGGCGCTCGAACACTCCCAGTATTGGCCTGGACATTTTGTGCAGCAGCTGCAGGAGAAGCTTGGTTGACACGAATAGATTGGGTCCCAACAGCCTTCCTCTGGATCTTTTGGGGAGGGGCTGACGATGGCGTTGCGGTTGGCGGATCTTCTGGCTTTATCTGGACCGGTTGTGGAGGAGGCGTGGTGACTGTTGGGAGGTACCATCTCCTCTCGCCTGTACTTGTGTTTACATAGTAACTAGATGTTGATAAGCCTCGCTTCTACGCTCTGTGAGACTTATTGCATGTTCGTCTGGGGCTTACAATTGTTGGTGTTCCAAACTCCACTGCGAATTCCAACCTGGCATAGAACTTGGGTTTCCCGGCGGTGGATCATCCGGGATGACATTCCCGTGCCTGTCCATGTTGTCAAAAGTGGGAATATTCCGTGTAAACGAGCTCAATCCTTGACACCTGTGATAGAAGATCTCACAATGGACCGCCCCAAAAATGTTGAAGCTCTAGAGATTTGATGAAGTAGTACAAACAAATGATTCAGACTCGAAATGTCTCAAGAACAAATCTCCTCGGAAACCTGAAAGCCACAAAAATAGAAAACGGGCTCACTCATTTAGATCCCAGCCCTGGCCGCCATCCACGCACGGGTTGAAGCGAGGGCTGAAAATGCTTGGGCTTGCCAAGTATTGAAAGCTCCCAAAAGAGATGCCTGCTGCATCAAGCACCACCAACCATTCTAGACTCTAGACTCTAGACTCCTTCTCACTTGACAACACTCAATCCTCCCTAAAGCAGTGTGCATCCCAGCTGGCAACACAATGGCCAGTAAAACGAGCAGGACTCTCCTCCGTCTGCGGCCGCGGCAGAATTTCCTCTCCTCTTCTCGCTGCACCTTCCTGCCCACCCCGCGAAGCTACCACTCCTACGACCATCCCCCTCCCCCAGGACCTTTTACCCCCATCGAGACATCCATTCTCTCAGCCTCGCTCCCACACATTCCTTCCCACGGCTTCACACACACGACACTCGCGCTTGGCGCCAAAGACGCCGGCTATATCGATGCTTCAACGAACCTGTTCCCCAAAGGCGCATTCAGTCTGGTGCATTACCATTTAGTTACACAGAGGCTGGGACTGGCAGAAAAGACGCATGTGTGCGAGGTAGAGGAGGGGCAGAAGCCGATGGGCGTGGGGAGGAAAGTCAAGGCATTGACGTGGGAGAGGCTGATGGCGAATAGACAGGTTATACATAGGTGGCAGGAGGTATGTCTTTAGCTTCGAGACGGCAATGTCGTCTCTGTGAAGAGCAAATGGATTGACAAGAAGTCCAGGCATTAGCACTCATGGCCCAACCAAGCAACCTCCCAACCGCCATCTCCGAGCTCTCCTCCCTAGCAGACGAGATCTGGTTCCTCGCAGGCGACAAATCAGTCGATTCGAGCTGGTATACCAAGAGAGCTTCACTATCGACGATATATGCTGCTACGGATCTATTCATGACGAGGGATAAAAGTCCGGACTTTGCGGAGACGAGGGAATTTCTAGAGAGGAGGTTTGGGGATGCAGAGGTGGTAGGGAAAGCTACGGGGAGTGTAGGGCAGTGGGTTGGATTTACGGCGCAAGCTGGACTGAATGTGCTGAGGAGTAAGGGTGTAAGAATATGATATGAGAGGACTCCTGGAAGATTGGACTGTAGAACATGTATCATCACATCTAATGTTGTACAATATGGAGTTTGGAAAAGGTGAGCCGCCAATTCTATTCTGCAAAGCACCAAGCCTATGCCCGAACGCCGAACAGTGAACCCAAAAGACCCCACTCTCCCTGTTCCTCCGTGTGGTTATACACAATATATACAGAAGTCTCCACCTTCGATCATCCCAGCATGTCATCTATCCTTTTCTGCTTCTCACGTGGATCGACCAACCTGTATGGCGTCAGATTTTTGGCTCCAGATTATCAAAATGGGGTTGAGAGTATAATGGACTTACTTGATCATGTTCACATCATCATCGGCATCCATTCCAGCACCTAAAGCTTTTGGAGTGATAAGAATGAATTGTCGGCCGACTGACTTGCGGGCAGCGGATATCTGTTTGACATTAGTACGTAGGCGTGCCTGATGGGACTAGAAGTACTCACAATCATCCTTGTGCTGACATCTCTGTTCACATCATCCATGAAGACATCGAACTCGTCCAGGCATCTAAGAGGTGCACCCATGGCTTCCCACAGGGATAAGAGGAGACAGATCGAGGAGAATGATTTCTCGCCACCAGAGAGTGTTTTGGTTTGCCGTCCCTTGGCGCTTTTATTGGTGTCGTCCGGCTGGACTACAACGTCAAGTAATTTGTTGGCATGATCGATGACAAGTGTTCCGCGGAAAGCTCGCTCACTGAGCAAGTAACTAAAGTTGATTCGAGAGCGTGCAGAAATCCACTTCTGAAATGCTCTATATTGTTCGAGACGAAGCATGAATGACTGCTTCAGGAGCTGCAAAAGCTCTTCAAGCTCCTTCCGATTAGAGACCGCAGCTGAGAAGACGGCTCTGGCATCAATGGCTGCTTGCTGGATCTCTTCATCGGTTCCACCTTGCCTTCTCCTAGCTTCATCAAGCTGCTTTTTCTTCGTTTCATAAATTCGACTTAGGCTTGTCTCGGTATCACCAGGTTCGAGTGAAACTCGCGGACATATTTTCAAAGCAGCTTCGGTGTATTCAACGACTACGCCATTTTGTGTAGCACGGTTTCGCTCTGTCTCCTCTTTGGTGTCTTGGTAGAGCTCGACTTCCTCCATGGCGCGGTTCTTCTGTGTCAAGGCCAGCTTACGAGCTTGCTCCTGATTCCTGACTTTGTTCTGAATCTTCTGCATTTTGGTGTCGAATTCTGTGAGACGCTCCTTGACGGCATCAAGCGCTCGTTTCTTTTCCGTGGCGGCAGCGTTGAGGTTGCTTTTTTCCAATGCCGAATCCCCATAATTCTTCTCCTGTAATCGCAGTCCTTCTTCCGCAGGTTCCAAGTCTCGCCTGAGACCGTCAAGCTTGCCGTCATCCCCTTGCAAATTGTCTATCTCAACTTGAAGGCTGTCCACTTTCTGTGCTGCTCTCTGACTGGCGACCTTGAGCTGGTTATTGGCTCTCTTATTCTGCTGGATGGCGTCTCTGCATTTGTTGACCTCGCCTTTTTGCCGCTCATAGACTTGAGTGCGGGCTTTCAGTTCCGCATCCAGGGATTTGATTGTTTCCTTCTGAAAGTTGATCTGGCTGTCAGTGTCCGTTTGCATGCGGGCTCTTCCTCTCGGAGGATAGACCGGGCTCATATCTCTACCGCCACCTCCGACTAAAGCAACGCGGAGACCCCAATCGGGTTTGCTGTCGTGTATAGCAAAGCAGTTCTTGACGTTTCTTGGTCTTGCGCCTTCGTACATGATTCTAATAGCATCATTCCGGTTGGCTACCAGTATCGTTTGTTCGATAGCATGGCCAATGATCAGCTGTCGCTTGACTGCCTCATTGTTTATACTAAGGACTCGTAGAATGGTGTCATACTAGAAATAATGTTTAGTACGACTAGTCTCAAACCCCAGCGCCAGCCACGTTTCTTGTAGTGAATACTGCGGGTGTATCAGGAAGCACATACCTGGGGATCTGGCTCATGATCTGAGGTATCAAGGGGTTGGGACTTGCCGATGGAAACCGGACAATACAGCATATTGTGCCGCTTCTAATGCTATTGTTAGCTTTCTTCGTACGTTAAATAGTGTCCTGAGCAATGGAACAGGCGAGATGGATTATGGCCGTCCGGAACACCACTTACCAGATGATCTTTCAGTCTCAATGAGTCTGCTTTAGTAGCGACGATGAATCCATTCAAGGCGTTCCCCAAGGTCGACTCGATTATGTTGCTCCACTTGGGCTGTAGAAGTTGCATGTGCAGACCTAGAGGTCCGACAGGCTTTTCCCGAAAATTGCGGTCTGCTTGGAGTGCTCTCAACAAGGTGGGCATGCTCTTATCAAACCCTGCCATGCGGTCGCCACGATTTGAGCTCAAAGAAGTAAGCCGAGCCTTCGCGCTGTTCAACTCCTCGGTCTTGGCCCGTAGAGGCGACTCTAACTTCGCCATATCAATTTGTGCTGTCTTGAGGTTTTCTTCGAGCCGAGACTTGTCTTCTTCATTCTGTGAGAGGCTTGCCCTGGCATCTTCGGCTGCTTGCTGAGCGACAGCAAGCTCTTCGATTTTCTTATCCTGAGCACCACCATGAGCTGCGTGCAAACGGGCCCGTTCTACCTTGATTTCTGCCTTGATACCCTTGACCATGTCCTGTGCTTCCTTGAGAGCGGCTGTGACACTCTTCTGCTGAGCGTGAAATCTCGCAACCTCCTTGGAAGCCTCCTCGTGAGCCCGGCGAGCAGCATCCTCCTCTTCCAGGACTGGACCCCGCTCCTCTTCGAGCCGTGTTTCAACCTCTTTGGCACGCTGTATGGCCTCGTCGATCCCATCAAGCGCCGCTTCCTTGGCTTCAGCGTTCTTCTGAGCATCAACAATCTGCTGCTGGGCATCGGCAACCTTTTGCTCGAGGTGTGCAAGAATTTTCTCTTCGTCGGCGACTTGTACCCAAGCGAGCTTCTTCCGAAGTCGTTTCAGCTCGATCTTGACGCCGTCGTACTTGCGCACTGTTTCCGCTCTTTGAACAGCAGCATCGGTGGTTTTCTTCAAAGCCTTCAAGTCTCCTTTCGAATCGTGAAGCCTGGTCTCGATCTGATCACATGTGTCCGAAATGATCTTGTAATCTCTGTCCAGGGCTTCGAGCTGAACACCCTCCACGAAAAATTTGTATTTCATGGCTGGAGTGGAAGCAGTGATGAAGGACTTTGCAGCATCTTGTGTGAGTACGTTCATCGGGTTGTCGACCTGTAGTTGGTAGTATTCCACAATATCCTCGACATCTCCCTTCTTTGTCGAGATGAGCTTATTAAACTCGGTCTTGAGCTTGAAGCTGCTGCTCCCTGATCGCGAGAAATGACGCTCGATAATGATCTTCTTTCCATAAAGATCCGGTTGGTATGCATCGATCCCTTCATTCTTCAACTCGATAATCAAAGAGGCCTGTTCTCTACCACTCTTGATGAGCGCCTTTAGACTTGCTCCACGGTTGGTTGCGGCTGTCTTGCCTCCCAAGCATAACGTAATAGCTGTCAAGACGGCGCTCTTTCCACTGCCATTCATACCGACGACAAAATTTATGAGGGGTCCTAGCGGGACGACAAGGTTGTCGTGACACATGAAATTCCTGCAAGTGATCTTCTGGATAATCGCATTGTCGGCAGCGCGATTGTCGCCCGTCAACGTGCCCATCCTTTTGGCTAAGAATCTTTTGCGTTCCTTTGCATCGTCCGCCTTGGTATTACTGAGATGTACAAAGCCATTGTCCCTTTGAGACTCGTACTGTGTGCTGGCAGGAATGGCTGGCGCATCGTCGGCATCAGGTATTTCGTCGTCGGAATCGTCGTCACTTGAGGATGGAGAAGGGCTTCTACTTGGGGCATCCCGGGTCTTTGATGCATTTGATAAACGTGCTTTCTTGTTGTTCTGGGCAAGATATGAGTATGTGTGAATGATTTGCTGAGGGTCAAACCTACGCCTTCATGTCGCAGTGCGGAACTGGCACTTTCCACTGCGATGACCTCCTCATCATCCTCTATCCTAGCCCTCTTCTGCGGTGCCATACTGAAGCTCGAGCAGTATACGATGTCTTTCGAGGCCAGGCCGTGTTGAGGCTCAGCGGCCCGAATAAAGGATTCAGAGTTGTCGTGTGGTGTAGTTGTACTTCGTTGCCTGTGCTACACACTTTTGGCCGAAAGACGCGACAAAGCACGCTAGTGATTTAAGGTTTGCTTACAAGAACCACCAGAACGCGCTTGAGTGCTCTCGGATGTGGAAAGTCAAACGTGAAGTAAACATATTCTTACCTAGGTATGATCTTACCCAGGTTTTGAAATGCTCACAACCACTCAATCATTCACTCAATTAAACTTCGACCTAGTTTCACGCTTTGGTGGCTCAAAATATATGCTGAATGAGAAATCCATGCTTTTCAGCTCTTTATTTCATTAATGCCGATATGTGTCTTTGTACCCGAATGCCAGAGCAGAAGCGAAAATGGCCCAGATGCTCCCTGGGGAACTTGAGGGGCTCGCGAATACTTGTCTCAGAATCCGTTCTGGACCTCAAGCTTCAACAAACGTTGACTTCGGATGCAGGCTATAGAGTTTTGTCATCCTGAGTGTAAATTCGCTCGGTATCATCGTACAACACTATTCTTAGAATCAGGCCATAATCCTTGACATCGTCTCACGATACACGCCACCCATCAATGTCTACAATATGCAAACTTTTTCATTCCATTCTTTCGTTCCCTTCCCCAGCCAGTGCTCATGCGAGCGAAGGGCACTTGTTGTATCGATACCGCGATGCCCGGTCAGCTTTTGTCACACCAAGACTGGTCCTTTGAACGACTTCTCACTTGGTAGCCTCTTCGGCCGCTTTCAAAGCTATCGCGAACCTTGACCTCAGATCCTCCGCGTCCTCTAAACCGACACTAATTCGAATCAAGTCACCAGGAACGCCAAATTGTGCTGCCCAGTCAAGCTCCAAGAAATGTGCAAGAATAACATAAGGGGACACCAGCGTGAAGTTGGTTCCCAAACTTGGCCCTTTCGCAGTCTCAAGACGGTCATAGAAAGCTATTGCCTGCTCCATCTTCTTGAATGTAAAGGAAAGTAGCCCACCATATCCACCGTTAGGGGTACGGCATGCATCGTAGAACTGCCGTGAGGGATTGTATTTGGGGTAGTACACATCCTGGACCAGAGGGTGTTCTCGTAGGATATCGCAAATCAGATCAGCATTTTCGTTGATTCTCTCGATTCTGGATACGAAGTGACGGCTGTTGCGTTCCAAAAAGATTGCATCTTCGGCCCAGCAGTTATCCTCGTATTCAACTTCGGCAACCTTTTTCAACGCTTTGTAGTATCGACCTCGAGGGTTCAATATGGTGCTACCTCCCATAACATTACATTCCCCCGAGAATATCTTGGTCAGACTGCTAACCACCACATCTGCGTAAGGGAGCACATGGACATTGATGAAGTTGCCAATAGTTTCGTCCACAACTACACCGAAATCGTATTCGTCGGCCAGCTTTCGGATTCGTTGAAGATCAGGACACTTTAACATTGGATTTCCTGGAAATTCGCAAAAGAGTGCAAGGAATCGCTCTCCTGACTTCAAACGAGATTCGAGGTCGTCAAGGTCTTCTGACTCTCCATTCCCATAGAACACGCAGCCTGGACCAAACTTTTCCAAGATCTTGAGTGTGTCGACGTAAGGAAAGCCAAAGGAAATGCTCTTCATAGGCCCTCTCGCTTCCAGCATCATACGGTGAGCATTGAAGATGGAGTTCATTCCACATGGATAGAGATAGACATCACTCTCCGAGATGTCGGCCACTCCACGTCTATTGGAGCCCATATCTGGACCAGGCGTTGCGGACAGGTCAACCTCTCCCATCAGTGAACCTGCAATACGACGTCGGATGGCGGACTTGGCGTTGTCGACGAAGGACACATCAAGATTACGACCGAAGCGCTCTTCCAAGAATTGTGAGCTCTCACGATTCTCAGCGGATCCATTGAGTCCAGAACCATTGGGTGTCTTAACGATGTCTGATCCATTTTGGTGCGCTTTGGGTGGCGTCTTGTCAACAGATCCTTTCTGGTACCGTCTTGGCCCTTTCTGGAAACCATTCGAAAGTGGTTGGAGAACAGACTTCTCCACCAGAATCCCATCCTGGAAAAGTCCATGGCAGAACTCTGCACGACGACTCTGAACTCCATCACCCGAGTGCTGCCAGTACTGTTTGGCAAGGGGAAAGAGATCTTTGGGATATATGACAGCAGAAATGGCTGGTGAAATCTTCTTGAGCATTTCCGAGTCTGTCCGACTTACGTCCAGCACAAGATCAACGACGCGGATCTTGTCGGTAGAAATCGATGAGTCTCTCGAATGCATAAAGTCCACACATCTCCTAGCAGTCGCAGTGGATGGGAAAAGCATTGCCTGTTCGCCAAGAGTGCCAACCTTCTTAACAATATCCTCAGCAAACGCAGCAATAAGCTTATGGATGAAAAATCTGAGCAGCGAGGTACAAATCAGTGACTGTGGCAAAAGTGTTTCAAAGATTGGAGATCAATACCGTGGATAACCTGTGACCATCTTACTTAAGACCCTTTCCTGGCCTTCTTCATATCCAATATTGTCGCTCCATTTGGGCAGAGAAACACTTGTCGCCTGTATTGAGAATTAGATACTGAGTCACATGTACTGATGAAATTGATGCCAGTGGGGGGTTGAAGTGAGAGGCATTAACTTACATGAGGGGTCAGCGCCGGGACTGATTCCCCTAATTCAATGACCGACATATTGTAGCAAAGGTATGTGTAAAGACAGCGCCAGACCGATCCGCAATGTAGTGCTTTTTATCAAATGTAAGAAGTTTGTTTTGTCTAGATCTTGAGAAAACAGCACTTCGTTGGTCAATCCGTTACCGGTGATAGACACACCCCGCACAGTCATAATTGACAACACGCCTGCATGTCAATGACCAGTGACCGATAAGCAGCGAGGAGATAAGGAATCGCTCGTCCGCTAAACTAATAAATAGCCCATGGTTACTCTTATCTTAGCGTGCAAGGGTGGGAAAAAAAATAGCCTCGCTTTGAACATCGACGATTTGTATATTTTGAGAACTGTTACCAACCTTCTGTCCATATTTTCAATGGCACCACTTTCCACAAAACGACGGAAGCTGGATAATGGACGGTCGATTTCGCCTTCCGAGAGCGAAAGCTCGCAAATTGAGCAGACACCCAACCATGACTCCCAGGTGAAAACACAACCACAAACCCCGACTCAACCACGACCCAAGCGAACAGCGGACGATGACGAAGCTGCCATATATGCCGGTGGGTTGTACAAGACAAATCTGTTCAAATTACAAGTGGACGAGTTGTTAGCTGAAGTCCAGCCAAACTATGAGAAGCGGCTGAAAGGCGTGGACGACCTGTTGCGCAAACTGAAGGGCTTGATCGAAAGTATTGGGGATCGTGATGCTGTCTCCGTGAGTATATCTCCGGACGTCCCTGAGTTTTTGCTGTCGCTGACTATCAACTAGGTCCCAGAAGCTTCCAAGGCTTTGTTGAAGTCGCACAAAATCACAATACCTTTCCCGGATCCCAAACCCGACAAGAACGCTGCATATAAACTGTCCTACGAAAAGCCGTCCAATGTCAATGTCGTCGGAAGCTATGCTTCAAAAACAATGGTCAAATCAGACGATGTTTTGTCTGTCGATATGGTTGTAGTGATGCCGGTTTCGATATTTCAAGAGAAGGACTACCTTAATTATCGATACTTCTACAAGAGAGCATACTATCTCGCATGTATAGCTGCTGGTCTTCATGATTCTATGAAGAATGATCTTACGCTCTCGTTTGAGTTCCTGAATGGAAATACTCTGCATCCCATTCTGATTGCCAAAGCTATCTCAGGTAGGACCAAAACATGCAGTAACTGGCGGCTACTAACCTGTACTAGAAGACAAGTCAAGTAGAGATGCAAAGTATCAGGTCCGCATTATTCCTGCAGCCCCGTCATCTTTCTTCAATAGATCCAAACTCCTACCCAGCAAAAACGCTGTTCGATCTAAAGATGCCCCTGAGACCGAAACCTCTATCCAGCCACCCACGCCCATTTACAATGCGTCTCTCATTTCCGACTGTAGCTTTGAGCCATACCTGAAGTGTCTGCACGCAGCTGCCAAACTCGCTTCTGGCTTCAAGGAATCTTGCATTCTCGGCAGGATCTGGCTACGACAGCGCGGTTTCGATGGAGATGTTTCGAAAGGAGGATTTGGCCATTTTGAATGGGCAGCTATTACAGCTCTGCTCTTGAAAGGAGGTGGGCCAAAGGGTCACAGCGTCCTTTCCCCGGGCTACAGCAGTTATCAAATGTTCAAAGCTGTTCTCCAATTCATCGCCTCCAGCGATCTAGCAGCAAAGCCAGTCATTTTCGAGGCGAAGGACTTGACTTTTCCGAAGTCAAACAGCCCGACGTTGTTCGATGGTGCAAGGGGCCTCAATACACTTTACAAAATGACTCCATGGTCCTATCAACTTTTGCGCCATGAAGCCCAAACATCTCTCACAATGCTCAATGATCCAACTTTCGATCAGTTCGAGTCGACTTTCATCGTTAAGACCTCTCAGAATCTGCAAAGATTTGACTCCATTGTTCAATTGCCATACTCTTCCCAAGCTGCAAACAATTCTTCTTGCGACCATGTCTCAAGCTACAGACATTTCAGCGGCAAGGTCTACGATGTTCTCCGAGAAGGTCTAATGGACCGTATTCGACTTCTAGACATTAAGGAGCAAGGATTGTCATCTTGGCCGATCAAGTCAGCTGGTCCTCCCGAGCAAGATCGTTCATTGCAAATCTCGGTGGTGTTTGATCCAGCAAACATCGATCGCTTGGTTGACCACGGTCCAGCAGCTGAGGAGAAGAAAAAAGCTGCCAAATTTCAAAAGTTCTGGGGCGAGAAGGCAGAATTGCGACGCTTCAAGGATGGCAGCATCCTAGAGAGTCTGATCTGGCCTGCTGGTTCGGCTCGAACAATTTTTCGAGAAATTGTCACCTATTTGGTAAATCGACACCTCGGTCAAGATTTAAGTGCGAGTCTTGTGTTCATCGGGGAAGGTTTCGATAAGATCCTCCCTGCCTGTGGTTCCAGCATGAAACATTTCGATAGCCTCAGGGAAGCATATCGACTATTCGAAAAGAAGATCAGAGATTTTGAGGAACTTCCCCTACAGCTGAAGCAGCTCTCCGCCGTTAGTCCACAGCTCAGATACTCTTCAATTGATCCGCCGATGTTCAGCTCTAGCCAGCACATGAAAATTCCAGCCGGTGTATTGATACAATTCGAAGGGTCTGGAAGATGGCCAGATGATGTTGTCGCGATTCAACGAACCAAGATTGCATTTCTCCTCAAGATTGGAAGTTTGCTACAAGCTGAGAGGGGTATCACTACTCGAGTTGGATTGGAAAATGAGGATCTTCCGCTGCAGAATTGCGCCTTTCTCGATGTCATTTATGATTCTGGGGTAGTGTTCCGTCTCCGGATCCACAATGACCGAGAACAAACTCTTCTCGAACGGCAAGTGAAAGACAAGTCGAGCGATCACCATGCTCGTGAGGCTGCTGTTTCTGCATTATCGGTTTACAAGAAAACTTTCATCCATCTTCCATTACACACGCAATCGATCGCGACACATTGCACCCGCTTCCCTCTCCTATCTCCAACGATTCGACTAGCTAAGATGTGGTTCGACAAACACATGCTCTTGGGTCACATCAGCGAAGAACTTGTGGAGATCTTGGTCGCCCGTACTTTCTTACAGCCATACCCTTGGCAGGCTCCATCTTCAGTTATGACAGGATTCCTGAGGACACTTCTATTCATATCGAGGTGGGACTGGCGCCTTACACCTCTCGTAGTAGATTTTACAGGAACGATGACAGCCAGCGAGGTCGATTCCATCAACACGAGGCTCGAAGCATGGAGGAAAATCGATCCGAGCATGAACCGCACTGTACTGTTTGCGGCATCAAACCACGATCCAACTGGTACCAGTTTCACAGACAAGGGTCCCTCAAAGATGGTCGCCTCTCGAATGACAGCTTTAGCACGTTCTGCTTGCAAGTTAGTCAAGGAAAAAGGCATCGACCTCGATCCAAGATCCCTATTTGCCACATCGACAAGTGACTACGATTTTGTTATTCATATATCTCCCGCATATTCTGGCGAACGATGGAAAGAAGGAAAATCCAAGTTCAAAAACCTCGAGCTCCAAGAGAAGACTGATACGGGACTGGTTGGATATCAACCTGTTCAGCGATATCTCGAAGAGCTGCAAAGACTATACACCAGCAGTATTGTCTTTTTCCAAGGGGTTGCGACTGGTTCAGTCATTGGTGGCTTGTGGAACCCTCAAACTATCACGCCGCGAGCGTTCAAGGTCAACTCGGCCTATGCCACGAAGGTTATAGAGTCAGAAGAGGGTTATGCGGAGATGGTTGTCATTGACAAGTCTGTAATTGTGGCAGAGATTGCGAGACTAGGAGGGGATATGATCTCCAGGGTGGAGGTACATAGATGATACCCAGAATGAGGATGTTTTGGATGATACATAGTCGAGCAGGATCATTTGGAGTCAGATCGAGCCTAGAAGAGCCATGGAGTATATTCATCAAGATGTATAAATCTGGACGCGTCCTTGTGTCAGTCCAAGGCTCCTATAGAACGAAAATCCTCCATAATCTCCACCTCGGCTCAATGTGCAATTGACATTGATGCCTTGCGAATGTTCGACATATAACGCCGCTTTTGAACTACCCAAGGCCAAGAAATGGCCGACTTCTCAGCCACTGTAGCTACTCATGAATTCCCTATATCAAAATTATTTCTGTCTCTTCTCGCCTATCAGACCATAAGAACTCAAGCTGACTTGACTGGACTTGAATCTTGTATAATGATGCACGTGACACTGCCAGCTCAGCTAAGCGAAACTGTGGCCCACTAAGGAGCCACAGAGAAATCTGGCGAAGCTCTACTCTCGACTTTGTCAACTTCCCCTCGTTCGCATTCCTTCTCCAACCACTAAACACGAAGTGGAAGTCGCAAACATGGGAATCCCATTCGACTACGCGCCCGACCGGCCAGAGCACATCGATGCGATCCTGAACGGCCTCGACAGATATAATCCCGAGACGACAGCCATCTTTCAGGAATACGTCGTGCAGCAATGCGAGGGCAAGTTCGTGGACTGCTTTGCGAACCTGGCACTGTTGAAGCTGTGAGTGTTCCCTTCTTCTCTACGCTTCTACAGCCTGTTTTGTGTTTGGTTTTCCCATGCGCAAAAGTGTCAACGTGATGATCGTTTTTACCAACGTTTCCTATTACCTGAATGGACATGGAGAATGAATCCCTCCAGTCCTTGAAGTTTATTATTAGCTCTATCTGAAATATTGACCTACCTTTCGCTCTTCTCAAACAAGCAGATCAATCAGTCTTTTGCACAGATTACTAACAATATGTTTTGCTTGCTGCAGGTACCAATTCAACCCCCACCTCACCAAAGACGAGACCATCACCAACATCCTCGTCAAATCCCTCACTGTCTTTCCCTCCCCCGACTTCTCGCTCGCCCTCCACCTCCTCCCACCACACATCCTCACTCCCATATCGGCATCCTCTGCTCTCCCAGCAGCAGGCGATGCGCCTCTCTCCGAAGCCGTCCAGAAGCTCAATGTCCTAAACAACCTTCTCGGCCAAGCCTCCTACTCCCAATTCTGGAGCACCCTCGACAGTGACGACCTGTATGCCGACCTGATCGCTGACGTCGCCGGCTTCGAAGAGTTGATCCGCGTTCGTATTGCCCTGAACATCTCACAATCTGTCCGGGAAGTCGAGAGGTCGGTTCTGGAATCATGGCTTGGAATGCAAGGCGAGGCGTTCGAGAAGTTCGTTAGTGGTGTTTGTGGATGGGAGATGGAGGGGACGACCATCAAGGTTCCGTTGAACAAGGAAAATGAGGCGAAGGGTACGGTTGTAAGGGAGAATGTCAAGATGGAGCAGTTCTCGAGGGTGATTAGAAGGGCTTATGAGCAACCTGCTTGAGTGAGCTGCCCGCGGAGATCTTTTACGTTTGATGAACTTGCATGGCACGGGCGGGCTGGTTGGTGGCGTTCATGGATGGGCTTGGTTGACCACAGAGTCAGACCTATGCGATTGCATAAATGAATAGAGAAGTGACTAGGACATCGTGGGGTCAAAAGTCACTATGCTCTGGACTCCAAAAGCAGCCTGCCTCACTAATAGCTTACTGTATATTAGTGCTTCACCGCGATGCCTCGGAGGCCACATATGAGAATCTGGATTTGTGCGAACACGCACAGCAAATAAGATATCAAAGCAAACTCCAAAAATCAAGCACAGTACATCTGTTCTAAATCAGGAGTATAAATATGTTCAAGTTTGATTTAATGTTCAATGGCCATGTTACACATGTTATGCAAGGTAATCGGTATCTAAGTTGCTCGCCGTCAACTGATGTATGAACTCCCCTCAACGCCAATTTTCCAATTGCTCAGCTCTGCTCCTCCAGCTTAACCAAATGGGAATCCACCTGGAAAGCCACCACCTCCTCCACCGAATTTGAACTCGAATTGCTGACCACCACCACTATGACCACCAAAAGGATTTCCTCCGAAAGGACTACCATGGAATGGATGCTGTCGCTGCTGCTCGTGGTCATTTGGATCGTCACCCTGGTCGTATCTATGCTTCAGCTCTGGATCGCTTAGAACTTCGTATGCCTCGTTGATAGCTGACATCTTCTTCTCAGCGTCCTCCTTTGTGATGCCAAGCTTGTGTGCCTTATCTGGGTGGTGTAGCTTGACCATCTTTCTGTAGGCGGACTTGATTTGGAGCTCATCAGAGTCTCGTTGGACACCGAGAACCTTGTAGTAGTCCTTGGTCTTGCTGCGCTTCAGCTCAACTTGTGCGTTGTTCAGCAATTGGTTGACTTGCTGAGCTCCTGGGTGATGCTCCTTTGCTGTATTTAGGGCCTGAATAGCAGCTTCGAAGTTCTCAGCTTCCATGTGTCGACGTGCCTTGTTGAGGAGACCGTATAGCGAATTCTCGTTATAGCTGAGAGCTTCATCACACCATGCGAGAGACTTCTTCGAGTTTTTCAACTATGACTTATTAGTTCTAGGTCCATTGCACTCTCCAGAATATCGTACCTCATGATAAGCCTCGCAGACCATCTCTACCAATCCGACGAACAGATCGTTTGGAGCATGTTCGGGAATAGTACCAGCCTCTCGTAACTCCTTCACATCATCCTTAATCTCTTGCACCAATCCCAAGTCCTCGCCATTTGGTAACAGCAATTTCAGAGAGCTTGCATACTGCTTCTTCTCGAAATGCTTATTGATCTGTGCCAGTTGCTTGTCCAAGGTCTTTTCTCTTCGGTACAGTTTCTTGCACTTCTTCGAATCAGGATCTGAATGCAAGCACTTCCGCAATTGGTCCATTCCGCGCTCCAGATCGGCCAAGGCATAGTATGTGATGGCTGATATTTGCATATGTGGCTCAGTCTGTCCCGGCTGCATCTGCAAGACGTGCTTGAGATCGCTCATTCCTTCCATGACTTCTCCGCGCTCGAATCGGCAGTGTGCTCTGGTTCTTCGTAGTGACAACATCTTGCTTGCGACCATGATGGCGACTCCAGATTGATTGACACATTCCTCCCAGTTTCCTGCCTTCTCAGCAGCAGTTGCCAATGCAGCTGCGCCCTTAGCCTCCTCCAGCTCGACGAGTTCATCTCCCGACTTTCCGTGCGCCAGGTAGTCCTCCTTCGCAGCGTCCCAATCGCCATTCTTTGCTCTAATCTTGGCACGCTGAACAAGTGCACCTTCGAAGCCAGGCTTGATTGACAGGACCTTGTCAAAGTCGGAGGTGGCCTGGACAGTTCGACCGAGAGAGAGGTATGTGGCACCACGCTTGAAGTAGGTTAGGTAGTTCTGAGGGTCGCGAGAGATCGCAACGTCGTAGTATGTGAGGGCATCGTTGGTCTCGCCTTTGGCCAGGTGAGCGTTCGCAGATGCAAGGAGGGAGGAGATTGGGGTGTCGTGGGGGATCTCGGACGACGAGATAGCTTGTACAAGTGAGTTTGAGGATAAGAGTGTGGCAATTGCTAAAGCGGAAAGGTTTACAATCATCTTGAATGGTCGCTCAATCGCTGAGTTGTGATGTTGTGGAGAGGAGGAGAGGACACAAAAGAGGAAGAAGGGAGAACTCCCAAGTCAATGGGTGGAGATAAAGAATGTACAATCAGTCTCAGGATCAGGTAGGAAATAAAAGTGAAGTGAAGCGAGGTGAGATGAGGTGAAGGGAAGGTCTAGAAGTCAATCGTATCGGCGCAAAGTGTCCTGAAGCCTTGCCGGACAAGTGTCCAACTTAATCGTCCCTGTTGAGTTTAGCGTGGTGGGGAGACCCCAGACGCTGAGATGCCAGACCTGAGTCACATGACAAGGCTGAGCCTGGACTTCGCGAACACTGTTTGATCAATATCCATGTAAATAAACAAGGCACCTTTCTACCTCTCTCCGAACGAGCCTCATAAGACTGCCAATACATCGAAGGAACATGGCCCACCTGTCTCCCTCAGCCATATTCTCACCTTCTGTAGCCCGACAACAGCAAGCCGCAGCCAAAGACTGGAACTTTATCGACAACTGGCTCTCAACCAAGTTCAATGGTAAAACACCCCCGCCATTTGAGCGCAACAACGATACTTTGAAAGCACTTCTCGCCCTCGCATCCCTCAATGACACCGCAGACGAAGAGCGCGATCTACTCGCCCGAGTCGAAGCCAGAGCCTTACGAGATTTACAAGCAAAAGAGCAGGCAGAACCACATACCGAGCTCCTCAACTCGCTGGAAGAGTCCCTGACGCGTGAAGGGAGAGCAAGTCTCGATGCCCTGTCATCATTGAGCGTGGCTCTCAATCAACCAGTACCTACAATTGAGAAGCTAGGACGTGGTATTCTCGATCTGCAGGTGGCTTCATACGACCTTGATCAAGCCAGCGAGCGGGTCTCGGTTCTGGAATCACATTTGGTCCGCGAGCTGGAGAGTATCAATGCGCTCATCGGGGATTTGCAGAGCGATGATTACCAGCCTTCGTCAGACTTGACGAAGCAAACAATCGATTATCAAAGGAGGGCCAAAGCTTTGTCTGCTAAACTACCAGAGCTGAGAGACCGGGCGGCCTCGACAGCTGGAGGTTCTGGAAAATCGAGGATCACCATACAAGATGTTAAGCTGGAGGAAGACAAGTTCAAGAGTATGATGGAGACTGTGAAGGAGCTGGAGACACAAGTTAAGAGCTACCATGGTCTCCCACAGGATACCGATTTGGCTAGGCTGGAGTTAGAAAGTCTCAGGGTCGAACTACGGGAGTTGACGTTGCAAAGAGATAGCATGTTTGAGGGTCTAGTGGAAAGGGAAAGTCCGAAGAAAACCAGATCATGAAGAAATTGTCTAGATTGCAAGTCCTCTGTAGGAGTCGAAGCGAGGGACGTATGTGCTTTTTCTCATCATCTCTTTGGTCGCGTCCCTGATACGGCTCCCCCCAAACGCCCAAATTTTCCTAAACTCGATTTCGATTTGTTTGCTGCTGGTTGTGCGCCAGCCGGAGCAACTGCCACATCCTTCACCGGCAAGGGCGGTCCCTGTAGTCGAGCCAGGTCCTTAAACGCCCTTGCATCCAACCCTTCCCCAGCTCGAGGATCTGCCATCATACCAAGTCCATCGTCGAAATCTCCGCCTGGTCTTTTTGCTCTTCTTGCACGGTCCTGAACGCTCTTGAACTTCTCCAACAACTCGTTCCACCGAATTCCACCCTCGTCCCTGCCCTTCAAACGACTTGATCTATCAAAGCTTGACGAACTAGCATTTGTTGGCGCGCTAAATGCGGAGGTATGAGTCTCACTACTTTTCTGACGTTGATGATATTGAAATGTAGAAATAGTATCCACCACACTGTTATTACGAGATTGAGGTACGTACGCTCGAGGGGCAATATGCAAGTAGCCAATAGCACTAACACTATTGAGGCGGTTCTTTAGTGCTGCAAATGCGGATGACTGGGGAAGAAGCATGAGAAGTCCATAAAGGCATTTATAGAGGTGTGGGTGTTTCTCTGGTTCCAGTAATTGAAGTCGAAGATCTGTAGCACTCGTTAGCGAGCAGTCCTTATGTGTAGCTCGAGACCTACAGGTGAAAACAGGAGACTCTAAAAGCTGAACAAGCTTGTCTATCTGAATGAGCATGTTGACAGTCATTTCTAATTCCGCGCTACAATGAATTAGCATAGGTGCAATTGCTGGGAAGGATACGGCGTACAAAATCTGAAGAAGGTTGTAGGCCTGCTCATATGCCTGAGCAAGAAGGCACAAAGAAAACGTTGCGACGGCATTGTAGCACCAAGATCTAAATAAGGCGACGAAGAATGTTTGTCCATCCTAACAAATGTTAGCATGCTGGTGGAAATGATTGGAATTGGTGCTTGCCTTGGTTTCTAGATTCCGAAGCCTCTTCCGAAGCTCGGCTAACTCTGGAGCTGTGATGAGATTGTTGTTGAGGTTCTGCACCATGATACTAGCGAACTCAACATCCTCCTCCTTCTCAATGCAATCTGCGAGGGTACGGTAGATTCTTTCCGCGCTGAGACTGACACAAAGCTGTCTGATGATCAAGTTGCCTCGGGTTTCGAGGAGTTTTCTGTCTGTAGAGAACAGTTGTAGAAGATTCTCCATGAATGAGCTGAAGTAGTCATCCCCGCTATTTCTGGATATCTGAGAAAGAAGCTGGAGATCGCGAGTCACGACTGCCTCTGCGGGATCTGAAAGGGTTTTAAGAAGAGCGGGAAAAGTGCCATCGTTGAAGGCAAGGACTTTCCGAGGAGCCTTGCGATGTAGCATGAGAAGCCACGTCAGAGCAGCAACTCTTGTAGCTTCGTGATCATTTAGGAATAGCAGAGTCAACGAATTGACAGCTGCTGCATAATCAAGATCAACCTGAGGTTGTGACGGTGACGTCGGCGAAGGAGTTTTGTAGGGTGGAGGGGGTGTCTGAACCTCCGACTCTCTTCGGTCGAGTTCACGAGAATTCGATATCGACCCACGAGTATTCGTAGAGGAGTCCCGTCTCTCGTTACCAGCACTGTCTCTCACTATTGAAGTCGGTATCCTAGATGGCCCCGTCGCAGACTCTGCCGGAGCACCCTCATCAGAAAGCGAGACGACGTAATCCATCAAGGATGTGTTGACTCTGGCAGCAGCGAGCCGAATGGTCTCAACACCACTAGCCATGGCAGGGAGCAAATGTGCCAAGATCTTGGGAGCAAATGGCAGTACTTCCTCTGGACAAATGTCTAGAAAATCCACGATCCATCTCAATGATTCCAAAAGACTGTCTTCTTCTGTGACGCGTTAGCTAATTCACTGTAAGTGAGTTCAGATAGCCCACCTAGCGGCGAATCGAGATTAGCTGTCAGTATCTCCAGGATCTCTTTGTGGTTCACCTGGACATCTTGTCCAGGAACCCAATCATCATCGCTACTCACATCCTTCTCATCGCCACTTGCAGAATCCTCATCTCCGCCAGCATCATGAACCATTGAATTTTCACTATCCATCGATCCTGACCGCTTTCTTTTGACGTCACTCCGAGACTTTCGACTTTCGGCAATACCCTTCTTAATTCGCGAAATGCGTTTAATCTCGCTCAAGAACCTCTCTAAAGCACCCTGCGTAGCCACATGGACATCTCGATTCGGATCGCTGAGAAACTTGAAGAGGCCGCCAAGAAAGTCGGGCAGGTATGAGACCAGTTCTAAATCCGGAATTGAGTCCAACAAAGTGATCCAACCGACAAGAAATGTCCTCGTGAAAGGATTGATTACGTAGATCCTCTCTTTCAACAGAGGGATGAATCGAGCAAGCGAGAAGGCAGTGGGGAGGTCAACAGACTCATCTGGAGTCTCTTTGTCGGTTTCAGCTGTTGAGTCTTCCGATGTTTGAAGTATCGAGACATAAGTCGCCGCTGATTCAGAGACAATGTCTTTGATCAATCTGTCAAGAAGTTCGGCCCCATTTTTCACAGATAATTCGGAGTCTGCACCGAGCTATCTCACAGTCAGTACCATGTGGCAACGAACGGGGCATATCTTTGGCCCACTTTGCACAATGCATCAAAAATGTCATTGAAATAAGGCAACACTTCGCCTTTCGCTACCTTCGCGATGTTGTACATGCTTTCACATGCATAGTAGCGAACTCGTGCATCTTGGTCTGTAAAACAGGCTAGCACGGGCGGTACAATCTCATCCAGGTACCGAGCCAAGTCCTACAAAATTGTGAGTGGCATAATCTGCATAAGTCGAGGTCCAAAACGTACCGGTCCTAATGCGATGGCTGCGGCTGCCAAGCCAATGAGACCGCCATTCCGGGCGTGAGGCTGATGGACAGCATACGCAAAGTCGTTACAGAGCTGCTGAATGATCCTCTTGATCCTGTCGAACTCTTTTGCGGCAGCAAGATCTCTGATAACACGCTCGAGACTGGACAATGTCAGCTTCCGAATCCCTCTTGTTGGTTCGATGGTGCATACTCAAGAGCGCCAACCTTCCGTTTGTCGTAGAGTTTGTCATTCAGAGCACGCTGGATGCTCGGCTCCATATTGAGTATCAGCTGAACGCCAGTGACATGTTCTTCTTCTTCTTCTTTCCGGCAAGTTTCTTGCAAATGTTGAGGACTTTAGGAGGTTCAGAAGTGCGTGCCGTGTCGCTCTCGTAGGTATGAAAATACAGCCGAGGAGCAGGGAAAGAGCAAACAACGGGATGCTGGAATGCTCGATGGAAGGTTGCAAGGCTGGCAGCTGGCAGCTGGCAGCACGTGAGCGTTTGAGTGAAGTGGCAACCTGGAACGCAGAAGTGACTTTGTACGCAGCTGTAAAGCTAGAGGTGACAAATTCAAAGGTTCAATAGCAAGCAACCTTGCTAGATGACAAAAAGAGATAGATGGATCTTTGAGGGCGAGAGATTCTTAGCCCTTCTCATCAGAGCTGTATTTGTCGATGTTTGTCGTTGACGTCCACTCCCGGAGGTCCGTCGTCCTTCGTCCTTCTACGCCATCCATGGAACCTGGAACATTGGAACCTGAAAGCCCTGGGCTTGCACGGACCATTGGATGTCACGTGTGGGGTAAAGGGGCAGAGGGGCTGAAGCTGATTCCAGCCCCAACCTACCTAAGTTGTGGCGCTCGCTCGTCAACCAATGATGTTGATGGGCCGATTCTGGGCATCGGCTCATCATGTTTTGTTTTTCCTTCAAGGATTTACGCAACGCGATGAAAGAACATGCAATGCGCTTTGGATCCCTGTTGAGATAAGAGCTCATGAGCAAAGTCGAAGTCTGGTAAAGATCCGACTGGATGGAACTGCCAAGCGTGCTCATATCATTGGAACACCCTGTCAGGTCGCGGCGCACCACTCGGCCAACGTGAGCAGAATTCAGCCAACGGATGGTCCCAAAGCCATGGTCCAGTCATGTCAAGGATTTCTGAGCCGTGTGGACTTAGTAAAATCTTAGTCCCAGCGATCGTTCACTTCTCATCGAATAAATTAGTCCAGAGATCGGGATATTGGGTTACACACGAGATCTTGCATAAGAACAGCGATCGGTTCCCGCTAGCAGAAATACAGCACATCGCTCAAGTGTCACAGATCGAGCATATCAGCCAATACTAAATAGCTTTCCTATTTGCAATCATGGGATGAACATATGGCTCAAGCAAAAGGTGATTCATTACCAGTGACCGAATAAGCACAGTCCCGTATCGCATATGTCCCTGTTCCAAACAAAAGAAACCCACTCCTGCACATGGCATCTAACCAATAATACCAGAGGAAAATGGACAGACCCCTACTCCACAAGAACGCCGCAGATAATCTGCACCCCTGACTTCTTGTCCCCTTGTCAAACCCTCCAGTTTGGGTTGCTGTGGACCAAAAGTAATCAGTACATATTTCTATTGAGTACGTCGGGCTCAGGGACTCATGGTCGACAAATGGCATATCGGAAGTCGGGACTTTGAGTGAGTTCAAAGTGAGATGGGATGATACATACTGGACCATGCAAGGCTCGTAAGTTGAGCATTGTCCTCCAGATCGATTTTTGTTTTGGCATGTTCCATCACTACTTCCACCTCCGTCTCCCGAACCTCCACTTGCTCCGCTACTTCCACTACCACTGTTTCCGCCTCCGGACCGGGATTTGTGGTATTTAGCTGCTCGAGAAGCTGATTGCGCTTCGCGAGACTGTTCAAAGATTAGCTCTTGACTGGGCCAAGCCTCACGCAGGCCAGGGAGGAATAGTACATCTGCGCCTCGACATCTTGCGATGCGCTCTGCGGACTCTTCTGTATGCTTGGCTTTGGTCATTATGATTCTGCAAGATTCTTCAATGCGACAAGAGGTTTTCTTTCAGACGGGAAGTGGTGATGTTGATGTTGAGATAGCCGAGATTTAATACTCGAGTGTGATGAGGTCCGATCGTCAAAATACGACCGAGAGATTGGATGATGCTCTTACTCAATAAAGGAAGAAGCGTTCCTCATGGCATACCAAAGGACTTTATAACGAAGTCCGTGCCTCAGTGAAGATCTCTTTTTTTTGCTTTTTCAGGTCAGAGAGTCTGACTTGGCGCTTTGTCTCTCGGAAGGCGGAACGAAACAGACGCCTCGCATATCTCCATGCCATGGCTGGTCCAGCTCCCAGCTACTGAAGGCAAACAACGTCGCTGCCCGCAAATTGAGAAGTGATGAAGATTTTTGCTATCAGAGGTTCGATTGATAGGGACCGCCGCGGCAATCGCGGGATGGTATCTTGATTTATCATGCCAAGACCTTCTTTCGCTATGTGAGCTTGTTCCCAACATGGATCTAGGCTCAAAACAGATGAATGAATTCAGTGTGATCTGGAGTTTCTTGAAGACAAAGATAGATCAGAAAGCAATCCTAGGGACGTTCACTCGCCAGAGGCGGGATTCGGGACGACCCAGAGCGAGGAGAGTCAAACTTATGCCAGCCAGTCAAGTGTTCCAGTAAGAGCCACGCTAGTCCTGCGGTTCCCCAGGTGCTCAAGGAAGGTGGCTGCATTGTCCGTAGTCTTGGGGCTAGCTTTAGATCCCGTCGCTAGGCAGCGCTGTGAGCATTCCGTACTCGCAAGTTGACCTTGAATTGGTTTGGAATGAAATGCCGGCATGAAGCAGCAAGGCCACCTAGACATATTATTCGCTCAGACTGGTGAAGCAGTATTTTTCTTGCTTTCAAGACGCGAGGTGCAGGGAGGTCCAGCGGGGGCGTAGAAATAAATTGGATAGGAGACGCAGGAGCGAGAAGACAGCGTACAACGGAAGGGGTTATACAGCCTCATTTGTGCCTCAGAACGTCCACTTGGGAGTCTACAAGGTCTTCAAGAACTCACAATCAGGAGAGACCGCAACGGCTACCAACATCTGTATCTGCAGGCTGTGTCACACCAACGACCCGCTGATCTTGCGGACTGTACTGTTTAGCGGCATCCGCTCCCTAACGTGGGTGATGTCGTGTAAACAGATATAGGAAGCCGGGAACAAGACTTGATATGAGATTGCTAAAGATACGCAGCCAATCGATGCGGGTAAACACAAACCCATGAGATGGCTTAATGTCCGTGTAGAATATCACCCTTTTCAGCAGTGACACGCTGGCATTTTGCAAGGATCGCCGCCTGTCTTCCCACTTCGCCAAGTCTCCCAATGACCTGTTTACTTCCATCTACGAATCCATACAAAGCATATGGAATGCCAACATCTACGCAGAACTCCTGCACAAGTTTCTGGGCTCGTCTAAGATTGTGCCTTGGCATTCTTGGAAACAGATGGTGAACAGCTTGGAACTGAAGACCCCCGTGGAAGAAGTCTAACCACTGAGGGCAGTCAACGTCCATAGTTGTGCGCAGCATCTTCTGCGGGAACGATTCGTGCGGGCCGAGCTCTGCAGTACTCATGGCAAAGTGTGACAGCGTGATTTGAGCATGCAACGGCATGGTAATCATGTGGCTGACCATGAGGAAAGACAACCGTTCCGAGGCTGTTGGAATAGTCTTGTACATGATGATATACCCAAACCAATACCAGAAGAAGACTTGTCCGGTAAGTTCCAACCATCTGTGCCACCATGCAGGACCTTTCTTGGGCCCCAAACCACGGATGAGATATTCCCAGGACAGAAAGTATAAGTTGAATCGTCCAAAAGTGAGAATTGGGTAATATAGATAAGCCTGGTATGGAAGTATAAATTTCGCGAAAGCATCATAAGCCATGACACGCTCGTAGAAGGACGACGTAAGTGACTCTAGGAATCGATGTGAGATTGCAAAGAAAGGCAGATGTTCGATATCGGGATCGTGCTCCGGAGAATTTGTAACAATGTGATGGACATTGTGGTTTCTTTTCCACCATCCCACCGACAGTCCGCCTATAAAATCAGCGATGATGATTCCGATCGTCGTATCGACGTGAAAATTGTGTGTGATACCCATGTGCCCTGCATCATGCACAGTGAACACCAGCTGATGCCAGAGACATCCCAGGAACAAGCCACTGGTAGCATACCACCCCAGTCGAAGGAAAAGAAGCATCATGCAGAAGAGAAACGTGTATCGACATCCTTCAATAGCGTATGCTGTGTAATTGCAGTCGTATAAACGTTCTTCTCTAAGTCGCTGATCCAGTAGACGGTACTTCCGGACAACCTCATCCTGGGTATTGAGATCCAACGATGGGTACTTGGCAATATCTAGGTCGATTTGTTCCTTGGTTTGGGCATCCAAGTAGGACATGCCATCCTCAGGTTCCGCAATAGACGAGACTGATGATGCAGAAGATAGCAGCGCATCGTCCTTGGAATGGATGCGTCGGCGCGCGATCGGCTCTACCGTATCGAAAATTGGGGATGGAGCTCTCGAGATATCAGAGCTTGGGGCCTGGTGTTCGGGGTAATCCTCCTCGCTCTCTTCCTCTGAGGTCGCCTCGCAATATGGTCGGAATCTACCACCTTGGATCGGTGGCACAAAATTGGCCCAGCGGCCATCAAATCGTCCTATGCGGTACCTTTGCATTTGCTTTTGGGCTTCCAAGGAATGCAGCCTGTTGATCATCAGCTATGTCGCAAAGGCATGTGCCAAAGGTACATACGCCGTAACTTCGTCCGTGGCATCTCTGCCCACCATATGCCGTATTGCCTTGTCGCCCCCAGGATGATATTTGAGCCATGGATCAACCTTCAAAACTTCCCCGTTGACAATGATTATAGATCTGCCATCTGCGATTAAACCTTCGATTTGTCTTCGAGATAACAAGGTATCATTCTTGCGGAGGGTGGTTGTGGAAGCCATGAGGGGTCCGATAAATTCGATAAAGAAGGTCAATTGACCACGGACTCGGAGGTGATGCTGTTTGTCGAGGTGCCCAATTTGTTCAAGACACTTTGGACATTGCAGGTCGCTGGGTTGATGAAGAAGAATTTATGTCCAAGGTATTCAGGGACAGATGGGTCGGTGAGGATAGCGCCACAACTCTCACCATGTGGGATGGCAGGATGGATGCTGGATGGTCCACCAGGTCCCTGAGACCGAGACGGCTTGTCGAGCTACCCTTTTTAAGTGGCTCGCCTACGGAGCCGCGTTCCGTACCTGAAAGACTATCGTAAGCCAACCTCCTTTCCTCATGACAACAACCTTCACGTGTACCGATCAACTCAAATCGTTTCGTAACACTGAGCCAACATACGAACACCTTATCTCACAGCTGGGCTCGGATGTTTCTAGCGTCAGGCTTTCTCCGAGTGTTCAAACAGCCTAGGTGCTGTTTTGATACAGCTAGTGTGGATAAATGCACCCTCATAGAATCGTGGACATCGGGCTATTTCGCTGGCTTTTGGCAGACACTCACCATCTTACAATCGTGTGGCGCCCTACTTGCTTTTTACCATAGCAATGCTTTATGTGTGGTTCGTCGTTTTCCCAATGCCCAGTGGCCTGTAGCTATTCTGCTTCTGAGCCATTTAGTCTCATGATTTGTCGGGTTCCTCTGGAGGACTAAAGGCCTCTCAGTTTCCTCCGAGTATAGTCTAATCATCAAGACTTTTCTTCATTCCAGACAAGTAGAAGCGATGATAGGTCAATTTTTCCAAAGCCCGCCTGATTTGCCCAGCTTTGGTCACTCACTATCACGTGTGGTTTGCTGCATTCACGCCCTGATAGTGCTATCACTTCCTTGAAAATCAGCCTTAGTGCCTCTCTGAGTTGTGCAGGTTGTACAGATGCTCAAATGACACCGGCAAATACAGAATGAGTGGCTCAAATGCTCGGAGCTGAGGGAGCAGGTTGCAGGCATCTTGTCAGATACGACCTGCCGGCACTCGGATATGCTAGCCAATTTCTTGAATATGTTTGCGTGGGACTTAGTAAGTCCTCTGGTCAGAAGGATAAGATGTTCGACTTGGCTGGTCGTGAAGTCGAGTCAGAGTGCGGTTCTTGTTATAAGTCCCTAGTCGAAGTATCTTACGGAATACAAACGCGTCGGCCGGGTCCAGAGCTGACGATTCCTCTCTTGTGGTCTGCCTTCTGGTCCAGTATATGGCCCTAGAATCGCCACTGACAGACGACTGTCTTCCGAGCAAGTGGCGTCTGTCGTTGTGCAAGTTCACCAGTTCTCAACGTCCTGGTGATCTCCCTCAACCATGGAATCCCTCTGATCGTTGAGATCGGATCCACCAAAGCTCTAAGCCATGCCATGTGCAACGCACTATACGCTCCGCTCCTATGCTCGGAGCTGATTCTGAAGTCATACCAATCGTATGGCCGCCGATACAAGGCGCCTAGAGGGGCGTCTTCCAATCACAAGCCACTCTGGAGTGGTCATAACCCTAAGGAACTGTTTCTGAGTGGATGATGGTATTTTCCCAAGCTGCGCTAGATGGAGTGAGAGTGCTCGACAGCCCCATCAAATTACAACGAGCGGACTGTGTCACCCGCGGAAGGCTTCCAATGCCTACATAAGGAGGGACGACTCCTGCTTGTAGTCAAAGGAAACTTCTCTCCTTGAACAACAATCTATCAAAAACGAATCATCCTAACGTTCTTTACAAACAAGATCTCTGCAACAAGTCGACGCTCCTTACTACAAGTCTTTCAACCTTCACAATGAATATCAACAACAGTCTTGTGCTGCGTGGTGCAGGGCTTCAGCAAGCACAGTGCACTTACTGCCAGCTCGATCCGTATACTGGCGAACACATTTGTGACTGTGCCACGCAGGATTACTTGGCTAGCCTTGGTTATGTTTCTTCTCAACAAGTTCTGATCTCGGCTGCTTCGTGCAACTGCCCTCAATGTCCGTACCAGATGCTTGTAGGCGGCGGTGCAGGTCTTCTGAACGGTAATTATCAGCTGTGAGTTCCACTATTTGCACATTAGCATGTGTACCATGCATCGCTGACCTTGACAGCGCTGCTACTTCTCCATTGAGTATGGGTTACGGAATGTAAGGAAGCTCTAGATATTTCCCCGAAGTCTATTTCTTATCCTATAAAGCTAATCCTCCTCAAACAGAGCTGGCGGTATGGCAATGAATCCTGCACTCGCAATGTAAGTGTATTGTTGAACGGTTTTTGGCGTCGTTGCTAACTATAAGCAGGGGAGGTCTCCAGCAAATGAATCCTCTCGCACTGTAAGTCCTCAAACCCACCTTAGCCTTCGGTACATCACTCCTTGCTAAGAGTACCAGTAGTCAGGCTGTCTCCCCATTCGGGGCTGCTGGTATGGGCGGAGCTAGTGCCCTGTGAGGAAATTTCCCCAAAGTCGATGGTCCAGACCAGAATACCTACTAACACCTACAGCCGCGGTCTCCTCGGACAGGGCCTCGGAGTGTAAGTATTCATAATCCGCTTACATCCGGACAACTGACAACAACCAGAAATGGCACTCAACGTATGCTCGGCTACCCCATGATGGGCGGCATGAACAGACGCGGCTTTGGCCGTGGAGCTGTTATGTCCCCTATTCACGGCGGCCGCTGGGGTCGTGGCTAGCCGGACTAGAATCTTGCTTATGGAGAATTGGAGGTAGCTCTTGATGTTCACTTGATGATACCCCCCAATCCTAAAGTAACTAGGATTATCCTGTTTGGGTGTTTTGGTGCACGATAGCAGTAAGTCACTCCTCCTCGAGAAGCGAAGATATGCCCTGACATGTTACCACTGCAGCTGCTCGACGTTGTTTCTGCCGCCCCATTTGCAGGTGCAGTCGTGTCTCGGACGGTTCCAAATTGCTTTAGTTGTCCGTCCATTGGCTATGAAGGTGTGCAATGGTTTATTTTCGCTCCTTAGGTCTCTTAAGGGTATGGCAGGACTGGCATTGAAGTGCTCGTGATAGATTCTTCGCTCTTTAAAAGTTATGAGGGCAGCGCAGAGTGACGGAAGAATGACAAGCGTTTTGGTTAGCGATGAATCAAGTGATAGGACGGGACCATGATCGGAAAACAGTTTTTATGCTGTGGGTTCATGAACAAGGCCTAATTTTAGCTCGGATCTTTTGCAAACGCATCTTGCTGGAGTTCACAGATTTTGTATATACAACACAATTGGAATTCGACTGGTCAAAATATTTGCATTTTATCTAACTATCGTACAATGGGGTATGCTCAGTAATGAATTGCCTTGCCGTATGTTGCCATAGCAGCCTCCTTGAATGCTTCTGCGAGAGTTGGGTGTGCGTGACTTGTACGTCCGATATCCTCACTCGATGCACCGTATTCGATTGCGAGAGTTCCCTCAGCAATCATCTCTCCAGCGTTAGGTCCGATGATGTGGATACCAAGGATTCTATCAGTCTCGGCATCGGCGATCATTTTGACGAAACCCTCAGTGTCGAGATTGGTCTTTGCTCTCGAGTTGGCCGAGAATGGGAATGTGCCGACCTTATACTTGACCCCTGAAGCCTTGACTTCTTGCTCGTTCTGGCCAACCCATGCGACCTCGGGATGTGTGTACATGACGGATGGGATCGCACCGTAGTTGACGTGTCCGTGTCCCTTCTTGATGTACTCAACAACGGCAACGGCCTCTTCCTCGGCCTTGTGGGCAAGCATAGGCCCGAATGTGCAGTCACCCACAACGCGGATGTGTGGGATCTTGGTGCGGTATTCCTGGTCGATGACAAGTCTTCCCTTATCATCGGTCTCAAGACCAATGTTCTCCAATCCGAGACCAGCAGTGTATGGTCTGCGTCCAATAGCGACCAGCACGACATCTGCCTCAAGCTGTGTACTATCAGTAACCTATCGCCATTCGCATTCAGCTCTCAAAACTCACAGTCTCGTTCTTGCCTCCCTTTGCAGCCTCAACCTCAAGCTTGATCTTCTCGCCACTTGGGTCACCGCCCATAACCTTGGTGTTGAGCTTGAAGTCAATGCCTTGCTTCTTCAAGATCTTTTGTGCCGACTTCGCGACCTCAGCGTCCATTCCTGGGCCACCAATTTGTCCCAAAAACTCAACAACGGTGACCTTGGTACCCAATCTCGACCACACTGATCCCATCTCGAGACCAATGATACCTCCTCCAATAACAATCATGCTTTCCGGGACCTTTTCCAGGGCAATAGCTCCAGTGCTTGTGATGATTCTCTTCTCGTCGATCTCAAGTCCTGGGAATGGCGTAGCTTCACTACCGGTGGCAATGAGGATGTTCTTTCCGACAACGGTCGTCTCTCCACCCTCGGTCAAGTTGACCTTGATTTCGTGCTCGCCGGCGAAAGCTGCGGTGCCCTTGATGTACTCAACATTGTTCTTCTTGAACAGGAACTCCACACCCTTCGTCAAGCCAGAGACCGCCGTGTCTTTCGACTTCATCATTTGTGCCAGGTTGAGTTTGACATCGCCGACTTCAATACCGCGAGCCTTCGTGTCGTGGAGAATTTGGTGGTAGAGATGCGAGTTGTTGAGAAGAGCTTTTGAGGGAATGCATCCAACGTTCAGACATGTTCCTCCTAATGTGCCACGCTTTTCGATACATGTAACCTATTCGAAGTGTTAGATGGTTCTCACGAAGCCGTATTGACCGTTGCAAAGCCTACCTTCATGCCCTCCTGTCCAGCTTTGATAGCTGCGACATACCCAGCAACACCTCCTCCAATAATGACCAAATCCTTCTCCTCTACTACCTGTCAGCTCTGTAATCTTCTTCTCCATACACAGGATCTACTCACCAGCCTCTGTGGCATATCCTCGTTTCGACAATTTCGCAATTGATGTAGGGGCGACAACTGTGGGAAGGCTGCGGAAAGAGACATTAGCTTCTCGATCGAGCTTCCAACGAGCAATTGACAGAGTACATACGATGAAGATTGCTTGAAAGCTGACCTGGCAGCCGCCCGTGGCAATACTAAGCTTCGAAGCATTGTTTGTGAAGAAGATGTGTTGATTCAAGATTATCGGGACGACGCTACAAAGATGTTTTGATGGGACGCCAGAGCCGGCGAAGAACGAAGTTGCCCGATAGTTCAGTCCCGTCACCCGTATTTAGCCGCACTCGGCTTTCTTCACCACGGATGGACGAACGCCACGGGGATTTGAAAGCATTATTTACTTCTGGGATGTTCTTAATCTCTCGTTTTTGTTTCGTTGCGTTGAGTTCGAAGTGATAAGGAAGGTGTTCAGAACATTCCGAGATCAAAACTTGAAAATATTTTACAGAGGTACAATACCTTGCCCGAGTGGTACTCGAATCATCAGACAATCGTTTATCTGGCCTCGTCTGAGAATGTAACATCTAGAACAAATGCATATTGATATTCAAGAGGCATCAGCAGCCAACGCCATAAGGGTATTTCCAGCTGCTTTGCAAGCGCATTTCACCGTCGCCTTCTCCTCCTTGCCACCTGCGATATCTGTCTTACTCACGACCTTCTTCAAGAAGTACTGCAAGCCCCTGATAAGCTGTGGCGTTTCCTTCGCCTGACCAAATATGTACCTCAAAGCCGTCTCGTCTCTCTTATTTTCAGCTTGACGTTGGCACTGAAGTAGAACAGTGATGAAGAACACTTCCATGAAGATCTTCGTCTTGGTTTGGAGGTAGCTGAAGTTCAGGTTCCTGAGTGCGCTGAGACTTAAACCTCCATCGACAAGGAGTGTACCAAACATCTTCGCAAGGTTGACAATTTGCCTTGTTTCCAGCGCATCCTCTTCGTCGTCAGGGTCGATATCGTCTTCCTCGGACTCGCCCATCTTCTTGAATAAATCCCATAGGCAGTATTGAAATGCTGTCTTGAGTCTTCGATCACCACAGATCTTCTTGGCGATCAATGTATAATAAGGATTGTAGGTCTTCTCACCACCAGCACAGTGGATCAGAACCTTCGGTATCTCAAACTCTTGGACCTTCTTCAGCTTCAGCTTCATCAGCCGTAGATGTGCATCTTGATAGTCTGTCGCGGACATGATGGTAACGAATATGGCTCGACGGATGTCGGTATTCATCCGCTGTTCTCGTGCAAGTTGGACAAGATCTGAAGTTCCTGCATCCCCTGCTGGTATTTTTTTGCTTCCAAATTCTGAGGTTGATGGCTCGGTATTGTTCTCTGCGTTACCTGACCAACTGGCACCCACAAGCCACCATTTACCCTTCTTGTCGGATTCCCGTATATCTTTAAGGCCAATTCGCAAAGGCTCGCTGCCCTTAATGGTTCGGGTATTCAGTGAACCTAAAATCTTCTTCATACGGATGGTATGTTCGGATGTGATTGCCGAAGCTGCACCTCCAGTTTTCATCTTATTGTTCTTGAGATCATTGATTGTCTCGATCATAAATTTCGTTCGGACGGAGATGTTGGCTTCACCACCGGCGCTTTCAATAGCTGGTCGAAGCATTGCAACGATAGCCTTGAGGGAAGAAGGGTCGTCCTGTCGTAGCTGGGGACCAGAGGCTCGGATGATCTTCAGTAACAACTCTGCGTTGAGCTCGGATAGCTTCACCAAGAACATCTTGATGTAGTCAAACATCAAATTGCTCCCCACTACTTGGAAGTTGTACATCTCGGAGAGAAGCATGATCAAATTCGAAGTCTCTTTGCTACTGTCTGTTGTCGCCGCAGCAGGACCAGCATTGCCGGAGGCTGTGGCACGAGCATAGTGCTCATCGAACAATTCTACTATTCTTTGGATGACCTGGGCTCCAAAATCGGTACCAATAATCTTAAAAATAGCCGCGATGAATCCAGCAGGAAGAATGATAAGAGTGTCTGGTAAGCTCGTGGGTTCGCAGACAGATGTCAACAGAATATCGACGAGCGTCGATGTGACATGTTGTCTAGGATTTTCCCGGTAGATCTTCTCGATATCGGCTACGATCGATATCAAGTTCGCTTCTGTGAGCCTGTTCACCAATCCTTGCGTCCGCCGCCGCAGTCGAATCAAGTCTTCGGAATCGGAAGATGCTGCCTTTCGTAAAGATGGCGGAATATACTTTTCTGTTGGAGCATTGGAACCTATGGTCGGCGCAACATAGGGGTTCTCGCGTACCCTCTTGGTAGGCTCGACCAATTCTTCCTCAGAGTCACTGGTCGATTCGAACCCTCCAAAGTCGTCATTGATATCCAATGTGTCTTCTTCGAAGTCACCCTCATCATCCTCTGAGACATCGTCAGGAAACTCCGCCCCATCCAATGACACTTCTGACGCCCCATCGTCATCGTCAGCTTCGTCCCCCTCTTCTGATTCCTCGTCTTCCTCATCACTATCATCTTCTTCGTCCTCAATGAGTGCCGCTTTCCTGTGAGCAGCAATTTGTGCCTCTTTCCGTTTTTGCTCAAGCCATTCGTCGCCCTCTGCTTTCCTCCTTCGCTTCTGCTCAACGCCCTCGTCTACTTCTTCCTCTCCTCCTAGTCCCTCAAGCAATTCATCAAGTCCATCGTCTTTGAAAGATTGTGGTAAACCTTTCTTGCCCTTCAACCCTAATTTCTTCTCCAGAGCTGCAATCTCCTCGTCTTCCTCAGCCAATTTGTCCTGCACCGCTCTCGATATTTTGGGAGGCGGAGACACGGATCTCTGTCGTTTCAAATCTTTGGGTTCAGGATCTGCCCTCTTGGTACGCTTCAGAATCGACTTGGGCTCGGGTTCCTTCGCAGATTCATCTCGCAAGGGCTTCGTTAGGATGGATTTCGATACTGCCGGTGCTTTACTGTTTTCGCCATGGCTCTGGCTCTGGTCATGATATATTTTGGCTCTCTTTGCAGGAGGAGGTCCACTTCTTGAAGCCTTCTTCTCGACTCGTGCAGCCTTGCGAAGTTCTTTTCTCGAACCAGCTCGAGGACGAGACTTACGCCCATTGCCAGAAAGCGCCTCTGTCATATGTTAATTTCTGCAAGAGCAACATTTAATTGTGGTCCATAAATATACCTTCTCCTCCAAGCTGATCAATCAGGACTTTAGGAAGCTTCAAAGCTCTCTGTTTCGGCGCCATTTCATATTGTGGTGTTCCCGTCCCAAGTTCCCCAGATTTCGAGAAATTTGTACAGAGATCAGCAAGCACGCCAAAATCGGCTCGACCCCACAAAGCTCAGCTCACCCCACCACGACCACCTCACTTCAAAACATCCCACCACAAGCTCCTCGTTTGACGACACCACCTTGTCGTGTCGCAAAGATGTCAAAGGGACATCTGAGCAATGATGATGTATTTCTCTACTCCATTTCAATTTGTGGCCATGGCAGTCACTGACAGCAAACAGTTCTTCCTGCGTCTCTCAGAGCTCTTCGACGAGCGGCGGCAGAAAGACCATGGCAGCATCTACCTGACTCAAAAGCGCAGTATGAGCTCCTCAAGCCCAGTACACCTCTCCAGCTCAATCTGACACCAACAGTGACGTACGGCGAGGACGTAGATGTCGACTTACCAGAAGCCGTGATCGAGGCGCCGTTCCCCGACCAGAACCCCTCCAAACCATTACCGATCATAATCAGGGCGACGAACGGCAAGTCCAAGGCGAAGCGAGATAAGAAAGTCAAGCTATCAACGATCGTTGAAGTCGATTCATTAGAAGGATTTTATGCCAAGTATGCAGAGGTGTGCAAGCTGGGAATGTCTGGCCTGAAGAAGAGGGATAGGAGTAAGGCGAAGGAGAAGCTTAAGAAAAAGAAGAAGCAAGGCGGTACCACTGGGGCTGCAGCGACTGCGGATGCCAAAAAGCCATAATAGCCCAGGGTTCGTTATTTGGGGTGGGAAATCTTGCATGGGAGCTATTCGAGCCTACACACCTGTGCAGGAAAGACGGCTTTGTCTACAACATGAGGACTGGGCGATGTAACGGGATTTGCATATGGGGAAAACAAAACACATGCTATGCTATTCATCTGCTTCAACGCTATGCTGTCATGAACTGAAGCTAACAATACATCCAAATAAAAATGTAACAAGAAAGTTCTGTCTGTACAAATACCAATCCTTGCCATGAATACGGAGACAGTAATCCATACTCTGGCACTCAATCCAGCGAACCATATCTGCAAAACAAGCGTCATCTAAACACTCATACTCCTCAATCCCCCAAAGTTCCGTTCATGCTTCTTACAATCGTTTCTGCTCGCTGCTACTTGAGCCACCATACTCATTCACAAGTTCTTGAGTGAACTCGCGATCTATGTCAGAGCTCCCACCTCCACTTCCTTCGCCGCCGTACTTCTTGAGCAATCTCGCCAACGTGGCATCGTCGATCTTGGTTAGATCACACTGCTTCTCGTCAAAATTGGCTACATGTTCGAAGTGTGGTTGGGACAATACTCACCTGCAACGGAAGGTCATCAAGACCTGGTTGGATGTTTGGATCCAGAGATGAACCTGACTCTTGCGAAGACTTCTCGTGCTTCAACTCAAGTTTTAACTCGTTGTGGACAGCTTGTCTGTTCTCATGTCGTCGATTATTACAGTCGTTCGAAGAACCCTGAGTAACACTCTCCTGGTGGTAAATATCCGAATCTGGCTGCCTATTGGCATATGGGTTCGGCGGATAGCCGTTGGAATCGAACTCCAGAGGCTTATAGTCCTTTTGCTCTCCATTGAGAATTTCTTGACTACTGTGCTTTTCATTGATGTAGGAGTTGGAGGGCCTTGATGCATCGTTCTGCTGAAGTGGCGGGTACATGTTCGCTATATTCCCAGGACCATGTTGATAGGAATGAGGCCGAGACTTGGCTTGTGCATAATCTTCATCATCTTGCTCTACACGATCAAACCATAGCCCAGCGTTGACACTAGAGGCACTCTTGTCGCCATAGAGAGCCGGATCTAGAGCAAGCTCTGAATGCGACCAATGGTCGTTGGAGTAAGAATGAGCCGTGGAATTCTCTTGTCTTTGGTTATCAGTGAATCGCTTGGCGTTGTTGTCATTGTATGCGTTAGAAGGTCCTGAGGGAGGAGCTTGATGTGTGTAAATGGACTGCCAGTCTGCTGGAAGGGGATACCGCATAGGGCCACCACCAAGATGAGTTGTCCCATCTGCTTGAGACACAGGGCTATGCTGCAACTCGATTGAGCCGTACCCATGCCCATGGGGGTCGGCTTGGAGTGAATTATTAAACCCTCGATGATCCTGGCTGAAGACTTCAGGATAGGGATATCGCTCGTGTGGTGCAGCATTTGGCGTTGGATATTCAAAAGACTGTGCGGGTGTCTTTCGATCTCGCTTCTCCACCTTGACCTTCTTCACAGCCTCTTTGCCCTTGGAGCTTCCATACTCTCGTTTCCTCTTCCCATTCTCTTCAACCTTCACCTCATCCTCATCGGGTTCGATTTCCTTGGCTCCACAAGTCTTGCATCCTGCAGTAGCTCCACAGTACCAGCAGTTCCCGTTCTGCTCTTCTCGTCTTCTCCTTCCTGTAACCCCAAGCTCGTCCAAGCCCAGAACAAGCGTTGCTTTGTCGATTCTTGGTCTCAGACTCTCTCGATCGGCGCCGGAGACACCAGCCACTGCTGCTCTACATCTCCAGCACACCCCACTAGCTCGATCCTCGGGGTCATAGCCACGTACTTGTATGCACAGTTCTGGTGGACATTTTCGATTTGGCCAGGAGTTGGGGCAACTGGGGACCTTGGTGACTTCCACATAAACTTTCCGACAGCAAGGAAGGGTGAAGGGGACCACTTGGCACATGGCCTCCGCGCCTTTGGATTTGTTGGGTGTTCAATAGGAAGGTAGATGTATTTGTTTGAAGTATGAGACTATGAGTCGGTCTGGTTGATGTAGTCAGATCAGTTTGTCAGAACACCTGAAGGAACGTGAAGAATACTTGTATAGTGGAGTTCCAGAAACGGGAATGGAACGATGTTTGCTCAGTACTTAAATGGATTGTGAGTAGGTCGTTGTAGGGGAGGAGTGAATGTATGAGCTGTGAATAACACTTGTACGCAGGCATGAATCACAGCTCAACGTCGTGTTGTTTGGGTCATCAATTCAAGTTCCTACAATTGCTTGGTCAGTTCAATGAAGTCAAAATTCGGCCTTTGGAGCCATTACCGCCTTACTCGAACCAGTTGGGCGATTACCATGAGAAAGTATCAGGCCTCTGGTAAGATTGGTAAAATGGTGAGCTCACCCACATTCTACTCCACTTCACAGCCGTCCAGAGGGCCAAGGACTGGTTCCAAATCATTGTATTGAAGCGCTATAGTTAAGCTCAGCGCATGTGACCTGGAGGAGAAACTTTTGTATGGAATTAAACAAGCACATGCCCGCCACTATCTGACCAGATGTGCCCCTGAGATTCCCTGTGATAAAGAACGCACACCCCAAAGCAAAGAGAGAAAAAGGACGCGCCTTCAGCAACGATGCTGATATGGTCTCCATAGCAATTTTTGTTTGTGTTGATTACATGCAAGAAAAAGAGGATCCGGGATTAGATTGGCATCAGGTTCGCCACTTCGAGGATGACCGAGGCTTCGTCAACAGAACAGCTTTACATGATCTGATCCTGAGTCAAACTGGTAGCTTCGGTTTCCATTGCGTCGCCACCGCCGGGAGTCTGATATTTGACGAAGCTCAATCCGAGGGGACGGCCACCGTATTGATAACCCGAGAACTTCTCAATGGCAGTATCAGCGCCCTCAGCGCTATCAAATCGGACGACACCCGTTCCTCGAGATCTTCCGTTTGGTTCGTATTGAATCTCAGCCTGCTCGACCTTTCCAATAGTGGTGAAGAGTTCTACAAGATCCTCGTTGCTTGTAGACCATGGGAGCTAAAATCAATGTGTCAGCATGGGATCATTGACTGCAGCAGGATGCCTTACGTTTCGAACATAAATGATCTCGCTTCTTTCGGTACCAGCAGTAGCGTAGTCAGTGAATGGGTTTGGAGCCGCAGAAGGGGCGCCAGCATCGTAGCCGCCACCTGGAGCTCCACCTCCATATCCTCCTCCAAAGCCGCCACGACCTCCACCGAAGCCACCTCCAAAACCACCGCGGCCTCCAAAACCTGGACCACCACGGCCAGCGAATCCACCGCCGAAACCTCCGCGTCCGCCCCCAAACCCACCACGACCACCAAATCCTGGACCGGCACCGGCGAAGCGATCTTCTCGGACCTCAAGTGGACGACCTTGCCAATCGTAGCCATTGAATTGCTGGATTGCATTGCGTGCATCATCAGGATTCTCGAAAGCGACGATACCAGAGCCTTTGGGCCGTCCGTCTGGGCCAACGTGAACGTCGGCGCGGATGACTGCACCATTGCGAGCTAATTCATAAGTTAATTTCATCCCGCTATCTCCATGTTAGCAGCAGAAATGGAACTAACCAGCTTGACGGAACAGATCCTTCAGATCTTGCCATCCTACCGTGTAAGGCAGCTAGAGAAAACGTCAATGTACACCCATTGTGAGCTCACAGCAAAAGGAGGGATGTAACAAACGTTCGAGACATAGATTTGACGGCCTCCACCACCGCCACCCATGCCACCGCCAAATCCGCCGCCAAATCCGCCGCGGCCTGGACCGCCTTCGTATCCGCCGCGACCTCCTGCAGGTGGGCCGGTAAATCGAGGTTCGGCCTCACGATCCTTTGTTCAACTGTCAACTTATATAGTCATAAAGGTTATGTGACTAGAACGTACCTCTCGAACGTAGACGAGTCTTCCCATGAGGTTCTGATTGCTGAGAGTGTTGACGGCCTGTTGAGCTTGCTCCCTCGTGGCATATTCTACAATGCTATGCTGACATTAATACATGTCCTGGATAGCAAAATAGGATTTTTGGACTTACCCGCATCCCTACATAACCCGCGGAACATCGTCCCAATCCGTCAATCCAACATTCCTTCAAAAACCAGAAAGAAAAAACTCAAAAAGCCAGCTACGTATAGGCGCCCACCTTCGACATTCCATTCGGAAGCAACAACACATCTGCAAATAAGACCTCCCCAGCTGCAATAAACACCCAAGTCAGCCCTTGATCTGTATATCCCATGTCCGAGCACTAACCAGATCTCATGAAATCTTTGAGGTGATGCCATTTGACGTCATAACTGAGGTTTCCAACATAGACACTAAAAGCAATAGTGAGTTTCATATTTGCCGTAAGTCCATTTGGACAACTGACCGGCGGTCTTGTTGGGATGATTCCTTGAGGCTGGCCAACATCTGCTCTCTAGCTTGAGCTCTCTCCTCAAAGGTCCTATGTGGAGCTCCTCCGCCGGCTGACATCCCGCCGCTAATTGGGCTGCGAGATCTTCTATCACTTCGGTGGCGGTCCTCACGGCTGCGGCTGCGAGAACGAGGGCTGTAGGAGCGACGTCTGGAAGACCGTGGTGAGCGGGATCGACGTCTAGGGGATCTTTCGCGCTGCGACACGTAAGTCTCTGTTCCAATCATCAAGCAGGCTTGATCATGAAGGTGAGTAGGGAGCGGATGTGGAGGGAGTTGTGATTGTGGTTGTTGTTGAAGAGTTTGTATGATTAGGAAGAGTGGAGGTCATAGATAGCCCACAAGGTGTAAAGGTGCTTGCAGCAACTAGGCCAAGTTTGACCTCATGTGCGATCGTTGAATAAAGCCACCTGTCAGAGCGGACACCAGCGGGTAGGTGAGGCTCCAGCCTTACGGGCCCAAACCTGACCTACTCGACGGGAAGAGGGGTATGGGAGTGATCTGCAGTAGGTGTGCAAATAGGTGGAAAACTTACTCCGGGGCGGTACGAGTCGTCTGCTTGGATTCCAAAAAAGTTAGTATGAAGAAACTGAGTTTGAGTTGAAGAACGGGGTTGCTGGGGAAGAGCGAAGAAGAAGAAGAATAGATGGTGACTGGTAGCGAAGGAAGGTCTCCGTCGCCGGCCACAGTGAATGAAACGAAAGAAGGAGCAAGGTGCTGCGCTTCGCTGGGGGACAAACTAACCTGCGCCTGACATGGCTAAGATGGACGTTTCTTGTGGGTAAGGTGGTGGTCGGTAAAGGCGAGGAGCGGTACAGGTACAGTCGGACGGTGTATGAGTGAGGCTTCTGGAGCTACTGTCGGGCCTAGAAAATGCTGAAAGACGCAAGGATAGCTGTTAGTGGCATGGACCTGATGATTTGCAGCTGTGAGGTGAGCAATAGGTTGGGGGTGGATCAGATCCAATCGCGAGAGTAGGTAGGTAGTTGACCACGTACTGCGGGAGCGTGTAAGAAGGGATTTCGGCGGCTTGGACTTTCACGCGCGTGGAGAAGTTGGTTGAACCTGCAGCCAGAAAAGAGGTATCAGCATTGATTCGGCTTCGACAGACGCAAGACAGGGAGGCAAGCTCCGCAGGCAGACAGTAGGGAGGGCGCGAACAGCTTTCCGGCCCCAATGCAAGAGACGGCTGTCCTACCTGGCAGAGCAGAGCAGACGCGGAAAGCTGGAATAGGCGTAGGTAGATGCAAAAGAGGGAGGAGTAGAGCTACGCAGCCAACCAAGATGACGATGAAGACCCGAAGGAATGGAATTGCTCTTACTGGAAGTGGAAGTGGAAGTGGAAGTGGAAGTGGAAGTGGAGGATGTCGCACACGTAGGGTACTGTACTGTACTATACGATGCGGATGCGATGCGGTTGCGACTGCGACTGCGACAGCGGCCCTTGTCAAGCACAGAGGGGAGGACGAGGGAGGGACTCCGTGAGGGAGGTGTGGATGAAATGAGGAGGAGGGGTGTTGCTGGTGGTGGTGCTGGTGCTGGTGCTGGTGCTGGTGCTGGTGCAACGATGCAAGCTGCTGCAGTTGAGACTTGAGAGGCAGCTGGAGGTTCGACGTCAAGTTAGGTTGGTACCTAAGGTAGCTAGGTAGTGTAAGTCCAGGTAAGACGCGGTCGGGTGCGGTGCAGGGCAGGGCAGGGCAGGGCAGGGCACCTCAGTCTTCGCTTTTCGCCCGCCCGACCATCCCATTGGGCCTTCCAATTGGTCACCTCCACTCAGGTCAGCTTGGTTGTGTGGATCCAGAGAAATAGACCTTGACGGGAAAGCAAAGCAACCCAATTGAGTTTAGCTCCTGGGGCAGGAGTTCATCCGCACATCTCATCTCAACCACAACCTAACTTCCGCATCACGCATCCCGCATCACTCATCACCACCTCACTAAACTAAACTAAACATCTCTCAGTTCATCAACTCGGGCCAATATTCTCTACTTTCGTCTGTAGTACTGTTCCGTTATCTGTCCGATTTCTAATTGCTATTTCTTGCATCAGAGGAGCATGTCTTTCTTTCGTCTCCGTTCGGCCTAATAAGTAAACAAATATATCTATATCTATCGGCTCAAGTCTAACTAAAGCCCACGGCGATTTTGAGCTTGTACACTTGACCCTGTACAAGCACTGAAAGACCGACCAAGAGGACCGTAGACCAAGGGGTATTTCTTCACACGACGCACGCCAAAATGCTGCAGGATCACATCGCAGCATGTATGGTGTCTTTTATCCGGCATGGCTTCCTCCACCTCCACCTGCCTCTTTGAATTAACAGCTACTCTGTACAGTACAGTAGCTCCCGAAAGGCCGCGGGAAAGCATCGGATCGCCGTGGTATTGGCTGCTGTTCGGTGCAAATGAAAAGATTATGTGCCTGGCAGTGCTGTATGATTGGCCTGTACTTTCAGAAACCCCTCCAGAACTCTCAAAGCGGACAACGTCCCCCATTGATCGCCACCGCAGGACACCCTCAACTTCTCAAGGCTGTTCCGTCAACGACCACACCACCTTTTCATCGGCAGAAGTCACTCGTCCTCTTCCTCCAACGGCAGTACAGCTACAGGGAAAGACAGCCGTGGTGGCTACCTGGCTACGAACCTATTAAAATCATTCAATCAACGCGTCCCATATCTGATCACTATCTATGTATCGTATTCAAGTCAAAATCTCAACGATCTTTTGATGCGTATGGCATTGTCCTCCTCCGTCATCCATTGTCTCGGTCAAGAAATCTTGTCGTTGACTTTGTCCGTCATCTTCATAAGGGGCTGTTAATCCGAGACTCGCCGTTCACTTGCCGCCAGGCACCTTCGTCTTCCGACACGGCAGCCCACCAATCCTTTACGACTCGATTGGATAAGAACAATATCACCAACGTGCTAACAGTGGCGCTCATGTTATGTACTTGCCTCTTGAAGCAAGTCCGCACTCAGAACAGTTTAGAATGCTGCCACTGGCCTCATCGAAAGACTTTGGATCAGGGCATCAGGGAGCTCCTAAGAGATCATGCTTTTGCCCAATTGTGTCCGAATTTCTTTGCACGTCAAGCGGGGTCTTCACAACACATCCCCTGATGGCTGAAGGGAGACTGCTTTGCGTTCTGCGAATAATGCTTAGTTCGATAGCATAGAACTATGAGCTCTATTTCGACATGGACACAGCTCTGCTGCGAAATTCTGGTGGACCCTATGTCTCTGTATGAGTTCAAATGCAGCTTCTCCCGATGGTTCATCCCAGTCTTCATCTGTCACTGATGCGTTCTGCGAGGATCAGGCGCCAATCAAGTCACCTAGCTGCAGGCTCAAGAACGTCGAGACAAGCAGGGCTTGATGGATTGCGTACTGCAGAGGGCCAATATCTAGCGTCGCATGCATGCATGGCACAGCATGGCACCAACTTCCAGAGAGGGCCTGACGGCAGATCGATCTCACAGGAAATGGTTGGTGTGCCGCAGATGCAGCAGATCCCGTTCGCAGGGCTACAAACCCTAATTCATAACTTTCCATGAGTCTTAGGGAGAGTGTACAAAACCCATTTTTCAGTTGTCCTTCATGTTTGCGGTTTCAGCGAGGATTTTCGATCTGTTGTCCCCCACACACCAGCGGAATACTATCCCATCTTGGCTCGGCCATATGCACGCTCCTTGCGACTGCATGCATACAGCTGGACCGTATGCAGGGGAGCAGCCGGTGTGAAGCAGAAATATGCCACTGAGCAGTAAAAGCGTGCACTGGCAAGAATAACAGCTGACTAAAATCATTGGCTGCAAATCAGTGTAACCGCGCCTGCCCCCTAATGCAGATGTTGTTATCTTGTATGCACCTGCAAAACGCCCACTTCAAGAGATTGGCGCACACCATACAGGCATGATCCTAACATCGCATGGACCAATGCAAGAGCGGGAACAACGGCCCGTACCTATGCTTAACACACTGCGAGAGTTCATCCCAGATATCCTCATTCTTCAAGTCTGTTGAATTATTTTTGGCTATCCTCGAGGAGGCTCTGCGGGTTTGCAAAAGCAGGACGCTGCCGGCTTGGCGAGGAAGCCTCTTTGAGGCCTGGTCAGAGCTCTGCGAGCTATCACTTTCTTTACTGTTTTGTTTTACTGAAAGCCGAAGCCGAAGCAAAGAGTGCCTGACTTGTGCCCGCTTTCAATGTGTTTGGATGCAAGTCTCAGATGACAAAACTCCCGCATGGCGCGCGACTTGCTATAGGCAGATTAGTACATTCCACGGAAAAGGCAAGTTCAGTATGTATCTGTAGACCGTAGCAGAGGTCTCTCATCATGAGGTCGCCAAGATGAATCTGGACCAGCGAGTGATTTCTACGCGCCTTGTAAATCGTCCTCCAACCTTGAATGAAGTGATCCTTAGTAAAGACGATGGGAAGTAGAGTTACGAACAACTCTCAAGTGATGGAATGCTCCGGTTCAGCACGACTTCAAAGTGTCACGAAGGTCAACTGACATTGCACAAAATCCTGACCCATCGAAATGAGTTCGCCCTCTCGAGGATTCCTTGCGATTGCCGGGATGACTTACTGCGGACCTGTAAGTATCGTTTTGAGGAGCTGTCTGAACTTTAGGCTGGCGCATCTTTCCTGCAATAAAAAACAACATTTTCAACCTATAGGCTTGAACAGCATGATAGAAGCGGCCTTATAGAAGGAATTCGACGCCACCACTTGGCCAATTCAGTCCCAGAGCCCAACACGGGCGTTAAGCAACCCTGCCGGCAATTCTGATGGTTTCCAATTGCGCTCATCCTGAAAAGTCTTACCCGCTGAGTAAGTTTTGAGCTCTAGAGCCGATACGAAGCAGCTACTTCGCCGATTGCCTTCTATTCCATTAGATAAGCTCAACAATTGGCAGAACGTCATTCTCTATTCGTATTGAGCAGACAAGCAGTGACATCTGGAGACAAAATCGAAATGGGGTTCATAGTTGTTACCTTGAGGTTCTTCGCAAGAACCAGCGAAGGTCGTACCGACGACAGACCTAGAGAAGCCACTAGAGACGCTCAGAGACAGATAGTATCGTGGGGTGCCACCATGGTGTGTTTGCCGCCATGCTCTCCTTCCCTCCAGCATCCGAGCATAACATCACATTGGGCATGCAGGGAAAGCCAAAAACATTCACGACTAGACTCCTACTCGGCCAACGTAGGCCAAACTGTTCTGCACCATGTCTTAGGTCAAGACATTTTCTAATCCAATGAATTTTCCTTACCGATCAGTGACAGCATGCAGGTGTCAGTCAGGCTCCCCGTCCCCAGCAGCCTTGAGGACCACGGCTGGTGTGACACGATGCCGTCCTCACCCATGCCCTCAGCTAGGAGCACAAATGATGAATAGACAACAAGGAATATTTGCGCCCCCACTGGCAGCAGTCAAGCGGACAGGGAATTGCAAGCATTAGCTGGGCGCTGGGAGGCATCCGATAGGTGTCTCCAGGGAAAATATGAGGACTCATCGGGGAGTGGTGATTAGCCCAGCTTCGCTGATCAGGATGCTGCCGGATGCATACTCAAGGCTGAAGCTGCTACAGTCTTCCACGTGTCACCGACTACCGGATGGAGTATTTCACAATCATTCCAGCTTTGATTCCTGATGAATAATAACTAGATGTAGGCTTTGTTAAACCTCTACAGGTCTAGCCATATGAATATGCGTAGGCTGAAGGGTCAGGGCCAAGCTGCTGAAGACACAACATCAAAGACGGAGCAAACGGAGAGTAGCTACCATACAAGATCAGCACCAGAGCCAAAACATTCCACTGCTAGACTTTGAAGCTGTTGTTCCCGTATGAGCCATGTACATGAGTATAGGGCACTACCTCACGGTTTTGGCGCCAAACCTCGATGTATGATCAGTACAGGTGCGATTCTTCCATTCCAGCAGCACTTCAGGACACCACCAGATTTTCGATGAATGGTGCAGAGTTATCGGTGAATCGACTCGTGAGAGCTACCAGTCAATTTAAAGACAAGTTTTGAAGATTCGAGTGTCGTCAAGGGAGCTTGCCTCATCCACAGCATTGTCCGTCAACCATTGTCTAGGTGGGTTCATCATTGCTGGACAAAGCGGCTGCAGCGTGGAAATCCCGAACTTTGGTGCTTGATACATTTCCTGCTGTCCAGGATTTGAAACCCAGGTAACTCAACATCCGGACTTGCTTTGTGTATGTCAATTTACAGCAAGTGTGCCATCAAAACTATATTTCAGACAGACTTCTGTGCAACTTAGGTATTTTTATCTGGGATTATGTTCTACTTCGATGTCAAGATCAATCATCATCAAACCAGTCAACTCACCCCTTTCCAGTGCTCGCTTACCACAACCGCCAGGCGAGGAACATCACCCACGACTCACGTTCCCACGACATCACAAATAAGCTGCGGCATCAGTACATATACCAACCTTACGCATCACAAATTACACATCCAACTCCAATTTTCTCGGGATTCCATTACCTACCTAGGGTAACATTTCCCTCCAGATCAGCGCCTACATCCCAAGTCTCCAACAAGCTCGGCCGCTCCAACAAGCACTCCTACCGGTCCATGTGGCGATTTTCGAGCTTCAACATCCAGAGAAAAGCGCCATCTGCTATATTACGCATACGGAGAAGAGGGAGACTTGCAGCTGGTGTAGTTAGTGTGGAAATTAAAATTGCAACCAACAATCACCAATACCAATAAGATTAGAGCCAACGGACGAGCCCCTTGCTTCGTCACTCGCTTCGTGAGAATTTTGTGAGCCTGGGATCCAAACAATGAGGTATGTGGCGAGTATACCATGGGGAAGTAACAATAGGAACTCAGCTGCTTGGTTGGAAATCATGTAAACTTGACTTTGGTGATAGGATTGTCACTTTTTCGGCCAGATTACTTGCGGAGGAGAGGATGTAAGCTCCTCATCGTGAGATTTAGATCTATCGTCAAGGGTGTGAAGCTGCTTGAGGCTACTTTACTATACAGTCTATGGCGGATCGTAGGAATCTATATATATATATAGACAGAGCCTCATCCCGGCTGTTGCTCGAGAAATCGACAAATTATGCTTCGACGCCGAAATGGTTCGTAGGAGCGGGGCTCATGTATGGACAATGAAGCAGAGTAGTTCGGCGATTTCTCGAACCTTGGGGATAACTTCCTCTGTAGGTAGGACCTGAATACGGCATCTTTGTTTCATGAGATGAGACTCTCATGCTTCATTTACATACTATTTCGCGGGAATCTTGTGGGTTTCGATTTTTCTTAAGTCTACCTTCCAAGTCCTGAATCGCTAGTCCGCAGAATCGCAGAATCGCCAGAAACACAGAATAAAATGAAAATGACTGTCTTCCCCACACTTAAACCATCACTCAATATGGCATTTCTAGCCGTACCAACTAGGAATTATGATCACGCAATGCAGTAAACCATCAAATAGGCTGCAATAGATTACTTCCGACTGACTTGCGGGTTGTGTGTTTTAGCTCCTGATCTTTGTTTTCAACCATCCAGTGTCTGGATCTTAATTAACAAATCGTTTCAACCTCGCTCAGCAAGAGTTACACAATGCCCGGAGCTATCACTGTGACGGTAGTATAGAAATTACACTTTCCCTCAATCTAACCAGAAGTCCATTAAGCAAGTCGAGCGCTCTATAATGGCTTTCCGTGACCAAATGCCTGCAAAGTGATTTGTCTGACAATATTCTTGGCACTGCAAGTCAGTCTCAAAGAAATGGAAAACTCCATGACTCACGATACAAGTATTAGAATTATTTACTTTTGATAACTCTGAATGTTCAGAGCCGATTTTATTGTTTTTAAAGCCTTACTCCGTATACGCCACGCTACCGAACAACAGCTGAACACGGGAACTTTGCCGAGTCTACCTATGAAACCTCCATGACGCTCGCTAAGCTAGTAAAAATGGGGGGCAACACGCTTAGCACGCTCACGCTGTAGGCGGGGAGTGGAACTTCGAGGTTGACTGAGTGACTGATTGACTGAACTGACACGACAAACCCCACCAGGCCTTTCAGTCATTGCCCCAGTCTCGCCCACGACATTGCGCAACATCTCTACAATATTGATATTGTGCTCGTTATGCTTCTCCGGTAGCAAGCAGAGAAACCCCATACCCAGGACCGACGTACGATGGAGGAGTTTGAGTACTCTCTTGAGAACGAACAGCAGTTCTGGGACGGTAAATGCGCCGGCTGCCCCCTCACTCTAGACATGGCGCTGATTGTCTTGACGGCATACAGAACTCGAAGACATTGTATCTGCGAAATGCCCTTCCCATCAACTGATCGATAATGCGCTACGATCCTTCCTCAACTTTACTACGAGGTTCAAAGACGAGTACCTGAGTTCTGATTATGACTTCGCGCGATGTCTGCAGAGACTCTTACAGAGTGAGCTGTTCGAGGCGAATAAGGAGTATGTGAGGATCCAGATCGTATATAGTCTGCTACAGGAAGATGAGCCGGCAACGCTTTACGTTATCGCGAGCTTCCTGCTCTTTGATGGGAGGCAGAACGAGGCTACGTTCGAGATGATGAATACCGAGGGCTGCTTTCCGCGGCTGGTGGACCTGATCAAGATGGGAAAGAGGGACGATGCAAGGCTACATCGCATGCTGCTAGAGTTACTTTACGAAATGTCTCGCTGCCAACCACTCAGTGCTGTGGATCTGAGCCAAGTGGACGATGAATTCGTTGTAATGCTCTTCCAGATCATTGAAGAACTTTCGGATGATGTAGACGACCCGTACCACTACCCAGTCATTCGAGTACTGGTAAGTACGTCTCCTACAGTTACAGATTGCCACTAACATTTGTTCCAGTTGGTTCTGAACGAACAATGGATGGTAGCATCCACCCGATCACCCGCAGAATCCGACCCACCATCTTCACCCCTCACAAACAGAGTGATCAAGATCCTCTCTCTTCACGGATCCTCATATATGACATTCGGGGAGAACATCATCTTGCTCCTCAATCGCGAGACAGAAACATCCCTCCAGCTCCTTATCCTTAAGCTCCTCTACCTCCTCTTCACCACACGAGCAACACACGAATACTTCTACACCAACGACCTGCGAGTTCTCTTGGACGTCATAATCCGTAACCTCCTCGACCTGCCCAACGAGCTGGTCTCTCTCCGCCATACCTACCTCCGCGTCATGTACCCCCTGTTGGCACACACACAGCTCAACCAACCACCGCACTACAAACACGACGAGATCCTCAAAGTTCTCAGCATCCTCGGCGGCTCCGCAAATGCGCACTGGGAACCCGCCGACGAAACAACAGTCCGGCTCGTCCACCGAGTAGCAAAAGTCCCCTGGCTTCGAGACGACGATGTCGTAAGTGAAGGAGAAGTTGCGCGGAAACTGCTTGGAATCTCACTCTCACCTACACAAACGGCGAGTATGGTGAGCGTGGTGGATGTAGCAGGGGTGTCAGAAAAGCCAGGCGTGCAGACACCAAGCAGGAAGCTGGGATTTGAGGAGGGTATTCATGATGACGATGGGGAAAATGAAGAGAAGGAGATTGAAAATCAAGAGACACAGAAAAAGACTACTCCCACGAAAAGGCATCCTCCTCCTCCAGTACGGAGCAGGAGACATGCTCCACCTCCGGTGCCGCCGATGATCCAAGTCAACGGCGGCAAAAAGCTTCCTCCCAAAGCGCCGCCAAGAAGGAGAACGAAACTCAAATCGATGTCTTCGTCAGGGAATCTCGAGCATCAAGCTCAAGAGAAGTCATGACACGTTCATCACAGCGGCCTGATTGATCTGCTTTTTACGACAATATTTGGTATGGTTTGCTGCATTGCATTACATTACAAAGAAGCGAGGGCGTTTCGGGGTCATCGTTGATCGGCTGATCTGGATTCAGGATTTCGCAAAGGGCAGGCTGCAAGTGCTTTGGCATTATTTGGCGTTAGGGCAGAAGTCTCGTTGGTTCATTATTACGTTAACAAAGAGAATTATGATCTGTCCTCTGGGTTCAGTCTTGCCGTTGCACGATATGAGCTCGTGATTGATTGAAACCCACTGGATTTCAACCGAGGCGAGTCTCCTAAACATTGAGCATACTGCGATTACTAATTGATCCGGGAAGTTGAGAGACCCCAAGGTAGACAGACAATGAGAATCAACACAATTTAAACGCGACGCGAAATATTTTTTCGCCTAAGCGAGAAGAAAACAATCAAGGGCTCAATCAGACTTTTAGATATAAGTACTCGTCGATTATGATATCCTCTTCAGCTCAGTAAACCACGAACTGCAATCAACTGTCTCTAAACTTCCAGAAACTCCAACCACATTTCCTACCCCTTTCACTCCTTTCCGTACCCTTCCTTTCCACCCAGCCATCCGCTTCAAAACAGCCTTGCTCCACCCATCCAGCCAGTCCTTGATCATACATAGCTATATACAAATACTTCCGAACGAACTTCCGCTTACACCAGGCTCACTGTCTTGCTCTCCTTGGGGAATTCTCCGGGAACGTGAAGCTGTGAGACACTCTGCACACTCTGATGATTCTGACCAGCAGCCAGAGACGGCCTTCCGCTCTCTGTCAATGGTTCAAGAACCTTCTCGATGGGATTTGTACCTGGAGTAATTGCTCCATTAGTGGTAACATCCCCTTGGCTGCGAGCACCAGACATGAAGCTGGACTCGGGTGCTGCCTTTGACAAGTCACCGTCCGGAGCAGCAAAAATAGCGGCCTCCTGTGCAGCTTGTTGCTCGGACTGCTGCTCAAACGTATCCGGTGCAGCAATAGTGGCTGCCTCACGAGCAGCTTGCTCTTCTTGCTGTCGGCGGAACTCTTCAGCTTTTTCATCTTCGTATCGATGATAAGCTTCAGCTCCAACAGCTCCAGCGGCAGCGCCGCCTAAACCAGCAGCAGCTATTCCTCCAGCAGAATAGTGATTGTCTGGTCGCCCACGGCCCAGATCCTGGCTCATTCTTTGACTTGTATATGGATTTACTCCGTCTTCCTTTGCTTGTTGATCAACGTAAGCTCCGTGCGTTGGCGAGGAAGCAGTATCGCCATACTGATGCATAGTACTGCCTGGCAGGGTTCCAGCAGCTGCAACTACATCGCGGTCTTCGAATCCCGAACTTCCACTAGAGGGGGAAAGAGGAGCCTGTAAGCCTCGAGATAAATTGATATCGGATGGGAATCTCCCACCTGGCTGGGGACGTTTCGGCAATTCGTCTTGCTTCGGTCCTGTGCTAACAACGTCCGCATTCGAGGCAGAGAAGGGCTCTTCGTCTTCTTCGTCCATGATCCCATCGCTGCTGATGGAGCCAGCTCTCTGCGATGTGCCGCTTATGCTTCGAGCATGTTGGCGTACGAAAGCATTGCGTTCTTGTGGTGACTTCTCTGTAAGGGCTCGAATGTCCTCATACTGCTGGAATCAGCAAATGCCCATGCAAAGCTATTCAGAAATCATTTTCTCTGAGACTACAAGGTGCAATTGAGGGGTTAACATTGTGAACGTACCCAAGCATTCATAGTATCGTAACTTTCCGCTCTGAAGACCCACGAGTGTCCACGATGCATGGAACCAGTTTGGCGGCCCTTCAGCATGAATTTGTTCGAAGATGAACCTTCATTGGAGTGGGACCCAAGCTTCTGCTCTGGGAGGTAAAGAGACATAATAGGGGCCTGAGCTTTATCCGCGGATTTGAACTCGTGAAGATGAGTTGGAGAAAGGACATACCTATACAAGTGTCAATTCAGTCAAGTCTAGTGGAAGGAGATATGAAATTACATACCAGCCAGCTGTGTAGCTCTTCAAGTATTTCGACTTTCGCTCCAACAGTCCAGCGCGGACTTCCTGAGCGAGCTCATTATCCCGACCAGGGTAGTGAACGTTCTGAGCTTGTCGCACAGGGATGTTTGGATCAACGAAATGCTCATCTTTCTGAACGAAAGTATTCCACTCGTGGTCCTTGGGCATGGCAATGGGGCCAGTGCGCAACTCGTCCGCGGTGCTGTAAGCTGCATCTGCCTCGCGCTTCAAAATTCCCGCATACGCGTTGTAGGATTTTTGAATCTCGCCCACAACGATGGCTTCTAGTTCTCTACCGGATGCTTCGAGGTTCAAGTATGCCTGCCTGAATGTTAGTTGTCGTTTCCAAAGCAAATACGTCCCCCACTCGACTAAATAGCCCGGCGAACCGGGAAACTGAGATTGATGTGGATTTTACCTGGTGCAAATAATTTTCTTCGTCAATCTGTCTTTCAACCTGTCGATCCGCTGCAAGCTTTAACAAGTAAGGATCCTTCTTGCCTGTCATCTGAGCAGGGTCCATATCGGACTGTCCCAAGCCCTCTTGAAGCTCATTGACGACTCGACGAGTAGTATCCATCTCCTTGTCTACGGAGTTCTTGAAGTCGCTTGAGAGGCCCTTGATTTCCTTGATCTTCTGGTTAAGATCACTTCGCAAGCCAGTGAGTGCCATGATAACATCATTTTCAATTTCTTTCGACTTATTTGCCTCTGCGATCGCGGTTCGGTGGTAACCTCGAAGTACCTGAACAGCATCATCTATTCCTCCAGACTCTAAGAACATGGCTGGGGCAGATGTATTGTTGATCACATTGGAGATCTTCAGGAGGTTCTTTGACCTGTGCTCATAGCTAGTCTGTATTTCTCGGAAATAGGTGATCAGATCCTTAAGAACTTTGCGCCAGGCTGACAGGAGAGCAGTCAGTAGTGCTATATAGTATATAAATTGAGCATTACACACCTTGAAATCTGTTCGCAAGGATCTCTGTTGGGTTCCCGGTGGTGGGGACCGGAGAATAGAATGCACTGTGTGTTTCGTCGGCGTCTCCAGCGGATTGAAGAGCCAGACTGCGAACGCTGCCAGCTCTCGAGCTTCTGCGACTAGAGCTTCTCTTCATGGACCCGGTCCTCCTTAAGGATGCCTTCTTCTTCAAGGTTCCTCCTCGAGAGGGTATCAGGGTGTCGCCTTGCGACATAACAGAGTTGGATCGCTGCATTGGGCCGTCAATTATTGAGCTTCCTCGCTGGCTTGCGTCCCACTCCTCATTAAATCTTCCTTGGTTCGCGGATTGTGCTAAAGGGGAAGCGTCTGTAGGGTAGCCAGGTGTTGATCCAAAGTCTGTGGCTGCAACTGTGCCGGTTCCTAAGTTTGCTCGTGAGCTGCTACTTGCACCGCCGTATCCTCTGTCAACAAAGGCCTGGGATGGTGGAGGTACTGCTGCTGTGTTGGGATTGAGGCTCGACATGGCGAGGAAGGAGAGGAGGGCGGAGAGAGGGCGGAGGGAGGTAGGGAGGGAGGAAGGGATGGTCGCAGTTATTGCAGCGTCTAGTCTCTGACGTAGCTTCGAACTAAAGGTGGTTTCAACGTTAGATCAAGACCGTCTCCATGATTATCGAGTCTGCGGGAGATTGCACTGGACGAAGTGGTGGAAGAGATAGAAAGTGGGAAAGTTTGGACGAGAGGAGAGCTTCACTTACTACCTGTATTTGTATTTGTATGGTGAGGTCAGGGATGTTTTGAAGGGAGTCGACAAGTATTGGGAAGACCCTGAGCCTGAGCCTGAGCCTGAGCCTGAGCCTGAGCCTGAGCCTGAGCCGTCGGCGAAGTTGTGATTGGCGGTGGGATGTTTACTTGGGCTCCTGTCCCGTCGGTATTTGTTCGGTCACAAGGGACTTAATAGCACAACAAATCGATTGTCTGGGAGTTCTTAGGAATGACAGAAGATGTAGTGTACTGTATGGACCTGTGTTCTAACATAGAAAGGAGAGTAGGCGGCAGTACAGTAGTAATAATGATGAGCAGAGGAGTAAGAGCGAAAGGGGGGGGGAGCAGGGAAGGGAAGGGAAGTGAAGTGAAGGCAAGTGAGGATCAGCAGTGCAGCGATGGCAGTGCCGTGCCGCTGGTGCTGGTGCTGGTGCTGCGATGCGATGCGGTGCGATGCTATACCGTGAAAGGGACGAGAGGGCACGAAAGAGAGAGGACATCGCAATCATAAGTCCTTGGTCTGACGTCGTCACCAAGCCACATCTGAGAATGCGCCCACTTCCAGCGCCCATGGATGGCCAAGATTCCCCCCACGACCACGACCACGACCACGACCTTTCGAGCCATGCCATGCCATGCCATCGGCACTGCGGCTGTTCTATATCTACATCGGGTTCCAGATTGATCGGGTTCCATTGGGCATTTCCAAGGTTCTGTCGTAGTAGCGTAGCGTAGCTGCTCAGAGAAGCATGCTGCAGCATGTCACTACGAACTTTAGCTCATCCATCCACTCGCCGTCCTACTGGTTGGCATTTGTGTTGCTGTTCATCCCGCGCCATACAGATTGAGGCGACGAGGTTGAGAGCGGTCATCCTGCAACTGCAAGCACAGTAGATATATCCCGAAATCGGGAACATGGCTAAGATTACCTATCTTAAAGGAACCGAAAATCGGCATCTGAAATCGACTTCCAAGTGGCGCACGTTGGGAGTGTCGGCAGAATAATCGTCAATCAAGTTCACAAGCCAACGATTGATCGTCTCAGCGTCTTAATTGTACACCCTCGACTCACCTTTTGCTGTTTATACCATCCTTTCTAGCATCCGGCCATCCGTTACTCGTCAGTCGTCACCCAAGAAGCTGAAGCTGCAGCTCACTATCTTTGCATGTGCACTCACAAACTTGGTGCCACTCATCAATCATGTCTCGCCCATGATTCCAACTCTGCCCAAAGCAGCCGAGGAGCCAAGCGAGCACCTTGAATGCGCTCTAGTACCTACTTAAGTATCAATACTCCTACCCCACATCCGAACAGATCAGACGCGAATTGGGCAGGATCTGGTGGGATCATGCCTCTCCTACGTCAGCCCACACTTGCTGATCTCCCGGATTCAATCTCGTCTCACAGCACTAAACTCTAACGAGATTCAAGATTCATCGTCTGATGCTTTGATTGTCGTGATTGGCTACCCCCAAACGTCGATTCAAGCTCAATCAAGTCTTTTTATTTTATTTTGCACGTCTCTACTGTAACATCACATCGTAGCCCATCCTTGCCCTTCCAGGCCTCGAAGGTCTCATATCTAGATGAGACGACTGCCTTTTTGTTTGAAAATGTAGCCTTTCCTCCGCGCTAATGCTATCAAAACTCTAGGCTCTTCGGAATCATTTCATGCCTTGGCATCCTTCTCGGCGGCCTTGACATCTCCCGGGAAAGGGTTGTCCGATCTTCGCTCATCCCGTAGTGCCTTGAGCTTCGCGATAGCCTCCTTCAAAGGAACTGGCTTGCCTCGATCCTGAGTAGATGTATCGTCACGATTCCGAACATTGACCTCTCGTCCAGTCATTTCCTGGTCACCAACGACTGCGCGATTGTTAGCTGAGTGGAGTTATATAGAAATCAAGAGCGCTTACCGAAAATGAAGTTGTACTGGGCCAGTTGACCTGTACGGATCTTCTTCTGCAACGTGTTGCCGCTGAGGTCCACGTCGATGAACATGTTCTCCGCCTTGAAAATGCCCTGGACTTCCTTTGCATAGTCGAAGTAACCAACACCAACTGGGATCACGAGAATCTGTCGCGGACTCAACCAGAATGGCCACTTTCCACCGAAGTGTTCTGTCAAGATAGCCGTGAATCGCTCAATACTACCAGCAATAGCACGATGAATCATGACAGGTCGAGCGCAACCTGGAGTGAGCGGCTTATAGACTCTCTCCTTCTTGCCATCTGGACCAATAACTGCAGGCTTCTTTGGCTCCTCCTGTTTCAGCTTGGCCGCATCTCCTTCTTCCTTTGGCTTCGTGACCATCTCGGAAGTCATGTATTCCAACCCGAAGTTTTGAGGTAGCTGGAAATCGAGTTGAATAGTGGCGCATTGCCAGTCTCGCTTCAAGCAATCGGAGATTGTGATGTCAATCTTGGGTCCGTAGAAAGCACCATCGCCCTCATTAAGCTCCCATGCTCCTTTGGTGAACTCGTCCAATGCAGAGCGCAGCTTGGTCTCAGCCATATCCCATACCTCTCGCTTACCCATAAACTTCTCTGGTCGCGTCGAAAGCTTCATCTTGAAAGTGAAGCCAAAGAGACCGTACACTTTGTTCAAGAAGTCGAATAATTGCATAATCTCCTCCTCGATCTGGTCCTCCCGGCAGAAGATGTGGGCATCGTCTTGTTGGAATCTCCGAACTCTCGTCAATCCTGACAGCGCACCAGAAGCCTCGTTACGATGAAGAACACCAAAATCAGCAACTCTCCATGGCAACTCTCGGTGACTTCTCTCACGGTGATCAAACATCAAACAATGACCAGGGCAGTTCATGGGCTTCAGAGCGAATGTGTCCTTCTCAGAATCGAACGTGAACATATCGTCCTTGTAGTAGTCCCAGTGGCCTGAGGTCTTCCACAGTTCGGAATTGTACATGTTAGGCGATATGACTTCATTGTAGCCACGGGCCCAGTACTCCTCCCTGAGAAATGACTGCAAGGTGTTGTAAATTCGAGTTCCGTGAGGTAGCCACATTGCTGAGCCAGGAGAAAGTTCATGGAAGAAGAAGAGTTCTTGGTCCTTGCCGATCTTTCTGTGGTCTCGCTTCGCAGCTTCTTCCAAGAACTTCTTGTGCTCGGCCATTTGCTTCTTATCTGGAAAAGAAATACCGTAGATACGCTGAAGAGAGTCATTGTCCTTATTGCCCAAGAAATATGATGCTGAATTCTTCATGATAGCGAACGTCTCAATTCTTCCAGTGTTTGGCACGTGGGGGCCTCGGCACAAATCGATGAGAGGACCGTTTCGATAGACTGTGGTAAATTCTCCATCCGCGATCTTGTCCTTGATGATGTGCTGCTTGTATTTATTGTAAGAGAACATTTCCAGCAGGTCTTCCTTGGAAAGTACCAGTCGCTCGAAGGGCTGCTTCTCCTTGACAATCTGGCTCACCAAGGTCTCCAATGGTTTCCAGTCCGATTGTTGAACGGGTGCTCCATCTGGTAGGGACATCTCGTAGTAGAAGCCGCTCTCAATGGGAGGACCGATGCAAAGACTGCAGCCAAATCGTCTCTCTGAGGCTTCTCCCAGAATGTGTGCGCTCGAGTGCCAGAAGACTTTCTTGCCCAACTCGTCGTCAAAAGAAAGTAGCTCGAGCTTGCAGCTCTCCTCCAATGGTCTCTCCAAGTCCCAGAGCTGCTCATCATCTCCATTGAGTTTGGCCACGACAGTACGCTTGAGCAAGCTGTTCGAGATGCCTTTGGCAATGTCCGCAGGTGTAGTTTCCCATGACGTTCCAACCTTCTGACTTCCGTCTGCGAGGGTGATAGTAATCGGTTCTCGGGGTTTGGCAGCAATTTCGGCGTCGAATTTTGCCTTCAATTTGCTAAAAAGCTTGAGTCGATCGTCGAGGAATTGTGGTTCTTGATGTCCTTGTTAGTTATGTCCAATGTTTATTTCCGAGTAAGTCATGAGGATTTGCTGTGACAATAGGCCCATGGTCGCAGACTAGTACCTACGTGGTTTCAGTTCAAGTGGACCTATAGTTCAAGAGTTATTCTTCCTGAAGATATACTGTTTTGGGGCATCTGGCTTACCAGCATCTGCCCCGCCATCCCCTCCTTTCTCCTTCTTGACTTTCTGCTTCTTCTCACCAATGGCTACCTTTTTGACGCCGTCGGCGACAGCCTTGACGGCCTCTTGTGCTTTATCCATACTTGGATCTGAAAGTTGTTGTGCAAAGTCCCAAGCTGAAGTTGCGACTTTTTAGTATCGGTGAGTCCTCGTGTGAGTCGAAGAATCCCAATCGCAGGCCCGCGCTAACCCTTATCGGTCCTTAGCGACGGCAAGAGCTTCGAAAATTCCACTTCTCAAAAAGTCCTGGAATTTTTACAGACAATCACCAAACAGCAACAAAAATGTCATTCCGAGGAGCACCACGCGGTCGCGGCACAGGCGCAAACTTCGGAGGTGGTGGAGGTAGAGGAGGCGGTGGATTTGGTGGTCGTGGAGGTGCGCAATTCGAATTATTCAATCTGCAAAGCAGAGACTGATTTCTACAGGTCGTGGTGGATTCGGGCAACGAGACAATGGTCCTCCAGATGCTGTCCTAGGTAAGGATTGAAGAATACGGGCCTCAGAACCAATCGCTAATATTGCGTGTAGAAATGGGAAGCTATCTCCATGCGTGCGAGGGGGAGATCGTCTGCGAATCGATTAACACCAAGATCCCATACTTCAATGCGCCTATATATCTCCAAAACAAAGTTCGTACATTTTCTTTCATTCCTGAGCTTTCTGAAGTTGTGTGGAGGATTTTGGATGGGTGGAAAATGAGGGGATTTGCAGCAATCACCTGTATCAGGGCGTGGGGGAGCAAAATTACCAGGCGCAACACCCAACTGTTGAACTCAAAGCTGACTTCTTTCTATACACAAATTGGGAAGGTCGAGGAAGTCCTAGGCCCGATTAACTCGGTCTATTTCACTGTGAAATGCAACGAAGGAATTCAAGCAGCATCGTTCAAGTCCGGCGACAAATTCTACATCGGAGGCGACAAGCTCCTCCCACTAGAGAAATTCCTCCCCAAGCCCAAGCCACCACCAGGAACCGCAAAGCCTAAGCGAGCAGGAGGAGCCAGAGGAGGACGCGGTGGACCAATGCGAGGCGGTCGTGGAGGAGCAAGAGGTGCTCCAAGAGGTCGTGGTGGATTCAGCGCTGGTGGACGAGGTGGCCGTGGAGGCTCCGGAGGATTCTCGAGAGGAGGTTCGGGAGGCTTCACACCTAGAGGTCGGGGCGGTGCTAGCCGGGGCTTTTCTCGTGGACGTGGTTAGAATGCTGGTCTCTTTGCTTGTGTGGATAACTCGGCGTTACTGGTTCATAAGAGGGTGTACATGCAAAGGCTGCTTGAGGAATAACAAAATTCAATAGGTCCAGTTTTCTGGATCTTTTCCATCTTCGCCTGGGTGGTCTATCGTATCTGCTCATGCGATGAATGTGTTGACCAGGCCTGGTACGTCCATTGTACGGCATTCACAGGCTCGCTACAATGCTCGGCTCCGCTGCCCTATTGTCCTACAGCTATCGATCACTTGTTCATATAATATTCTGGCATTTTTAGCATAGCACAGCGGTTCCCAGACCAAGGCCCAGACGTTCAGCATTTAATCGTCGTATGAAAGCTACAAAATATTTTATAACACTCCCAAGTATTTCCCGGCTTGAAAAGCCTCTACACCTTACCTTGAACTCTGGAGGGTAAGAGAAGACCCATCATAGAGCTCAATAGAGACACAGCCATGATACTATTCGACGCCCTCCGTTATAAAAACACTCGCAGCTCACGTCTGCATAAAAAAGCTTCTTGCAAAGCCACCAGGTCATGAAGATCGCGGAGTCGAAAAAGTGTGGCGAGAAATCCCAAAAATCATTGCTTTTATTCATGCTTCCTGAAAGCAGTGACCGAGAGGTATCATAGCGGTACGTAACATATCTCGTCATCCATTCATGCTCATTCAGTCCTGAGCAGCCCATAACCTTCCACGTCCATCTCAACTTAATGCAGTCAGCCTCCTCTGTCTTCATTGCACACCGTCGACCTATGGCTTAGGGATATGAATAGTCTTGCTAGTCATGCAGATGCCACTCAACAAGAACAGTCCCACGACCGGGTGGAACTCAAAAATAGTTCCCGTGGCCCAGGTGCCTAGAGGCAAATTCTCTAGAATCCAGCCCTTGCTGATCCAATAAGACATTAAAAAGGTTATGGAGAGCGATGTAGGAATGGGTGTGCCTTCGAAGTATTTACTCTTTCCCGTTGCGTCCTTGGGGACGTTTCCGACGGTGATGTTGAAGCGTGCAAGTCTAGTCAGACCGCAGAGGACGAAGAATGTGAGGAGGAAGTGGTCGGCTGGGGTTCGAAGTCCAACAGCAAATGCTGAGACGGCGGGGGCGACTCCAAAGGAGATCTAGGGATTTATTAGCGGATGATTCTGGTCCATGGGAATAATATCGTACCAGATCTGCCAGGGAATCAAGCTCTTGTCCCATTAGACTGCTCTTCTTTCTCCATCTCGCAACTTTACCGTCCATGAAGTCGAAGAACAAGCCAAGCGGCATAAGGAACATGGCGAGCCAAAGATTGCCATGCGAAGAAGGAGAACCGAGGCAGTATCGCAGGGAAGAAAAGATGGACATGACGCCACAGAAGCCTACTCGACGATCAGCACTTTTGAGTCTTTGAGGGTATTCCGAGAGTCTATACCGTTCAACTCTGTGATCAAATCAGCTAAATGCATGGCTCTTATCAAACTGAAATGTCCCGTCTCCTCTGACAAAAGTTTCTTCTGCTTGTCAACAGCTATGGAAAGGTAAGCTTGGAATTTTGCGGCATCATTCGAGGATGGGGCTCACCGGCAGTTGAATCTTTCACTACCCCATTCGAAACGGTGCTACTTGTTCTTTTCGACATATTGACGGATTCTATGACTACGTAATAGATAGTTCTTATACAGATTCAGTCTTGCACGTCGGTGTGGTAATTGAAGGGAGGAGGGTGTTGTTAAGGTTGTCACTAAAGGCAAAGTAAATAGCGGTGCGCCAACACCTTGATTTTCGCTGCAGGTGGTCCTTCCGAACACAGACGTCATGCATGATCTGCGCCTCAGGCTGGCGGCTGGCACTGCTTGCGGCAACAGTCAAAGTGCCGGCATGTGCGAATACAAATGATGTAGATAGTAGATGATTTGCAGATATTTCTGAGTGCATACTTTCCGAAATCCCAAAGTGGTGCTCCTTGAGATACAATCACACGGTCAACGTTATGTTACTCCATCTTTCACAGATCTTGGCACTGTATGTATAAATCAATTCATAGATGCGCAGTATTCGAAGAACAGGAGTTTAAGAGTTTCTTCAACGCTGTTGTATGAGACCGCCGATGTAAACATTCTACCACTTGGTCAGTCCAAGAGGGTGGAGTACCATCATATCCACCGAATTACAAGTCAGGAAAAGTACGTAGGATTCATTATTCAACATTAATTCAACTGTGTGGTATCTAGTGCTCCGTAAAAACAGAACTGGAGCGTCTCTCTATGTACCTTTCGCGCCATGCTTTATTCACATAACTCGCCATGGATGTATTTCCTGCGGCATGTCCTTATTCCCGCGCCACCAGCACTGCTGTCGAGCTGCGGGCAACCTCAAATTATACAATAATCATTCAAATGTCGTGAGTCCCAATCTATCGGCCGTTTCAAGTAGTTGCAAGCTATCCAGGTGAATGAAGCCACTGGAGTGTTCAGAAAACAGACCCAAATCCAAGGGCTCAAATAGAGAGGATCAGTCGTTGTCCAGACCATATCAGCGGGAAATCAGAATTCCAAAGCCATCAACCCAATCCGCACAAGACCCATAAACTCCGACCAGGTGGTAGCCTCTAGGTGGCATCAAAGTATGTCTGAGCTGGATTAGCAGTGTGCAAAAACATTGCGGTATCGCTACTGACCCAGATCCACCATTGGCGTTTCCATAGACCTGCGACTTCCTACCCAAGCTCGTAATGATGGCAAGACCGTCGATCCAGAATCCAGATCTCAAATAAAAGCCAGTGATACATTCCCCCTTTCGCGTGTCTGAAAGAATTAGAAACATTCAAAATCTCGGTGGAGAGGTACCTACCCAAGTTGAAGTCGCTGCACGAACCACCTCGCTTGCCGAATAATTGGGATGTAGAATCCTCGTAGCAAAATTCGACGCCATCTAGCGCAAATCCATGGTAGAATTTGACTTGTGTGAGTAAGGTAGACTGGTGTACTGCGCTGTGTAAGATGACTTGGTCGGGAGTGGAGCCATTCATCTGCGATAGACCCAATTTGCTGCTTCTGAAACCCAGTTGTCCGTTCGGGAGCTTTATCCTCGAAGCCTTTGATGCCAATAAGCAAAAGTCCTCGATCTCGTGGCTTCCACCCGCAAGAGACTTGATGCTCAACTTCAACTTGGCCTTCCTGCGATCTTCGGGTAAGCGAGCTCTCAACTCTTGTTCTGTGAACTCTTTCTGTCTCCAGATCCCAGAGTTTGGAGCCTCGTTGAATTCCTGCCAGTGACGGCATAAGTCCTCCCCGTCCAAGTATATCTCCATATAAGCCAGTCCGGATGGAGCTGTAACCATGACGATTCCGTTATCGACGGGCCAGGCTTGGACAGAATCATCGCTCGGCCGAGCAGGGTCTGAAGGGATTGCGAATGCTGGATGTGCGCGGAACCGTAGCAGATCTAAGCGATGCCAGGTGCACTCTTTGTCTGCCAGTACCAATCCGCCTTTGGACTTTGTTCGCGTCGAATAACACTCCCGAGTCATGAAGGACCTATTTAATGTGACATAATCACGCAGCATAACGCCAGAAGTTTGGTGAGGACAACCAAAGAGATGCCCAGTTTCGTGCATATGAGCGCCAATACCAATATTTGCCGCCTCCCAGCTGCTTCCAGACTGGCATGATATGTTAGCACGAGGCGAAAGAGAAGTAACAGGCGACATACCTCGTTACAGTCGTTCGCAACAAAGTTAGTATCCGTAGGAGTGCAGTCTGAGAACGCTGGGACGACCTCCTCAATATGACTCGGATAGCTCTGAAGCGCCTGAGATCCAAAAACTGCCAGTTGAATTTCTCCCGAGCCCCCTCCAAGAGCTGCATGCCCTGTAATCATGTTGTGTGCCTTGTCCCAGTGGGAATCCAAGAGAAGCACACTGACATACTGCTTCTGGCCTGGGAGCGGCTTGAAGTAGTCTTTCACAGCTTCCATAGCAATGCTGAACAGGTCTCCGCTACGCTTGGCGTTCGGGTTCTGTTGTGCCAGGTCGAGGTCACGAAGCTCCGCCACTGATTTCGAGCACCGAACAACATGGATTTTGGCTTCCGAACGCATAGTTCCAGCAGCCTTGTCTCTGTAGCTGGCCGTTCCATTTGTCCACTCTTCCTCGAAGCGAAAAACACGTCGTCCTAACTTCTGTCGGTGCATCTGCTCGGCCTATATTGAGGAGTGAGTGGGTATTCGTTCCAAAAGCATCTAACCTGCTACTCACGGTGAAAGCTTGCCAAAGATATGCAGACATTCGAAACTTCTTAATCGCCGTCTCAAGACTGTTGTCCTCTCTTTCAATTCTCGCTGGGACAGAATCAAATCTCCCAGGCGAGTCCTTAGCCATGAGTATAACAAGTTGTAGTGGCGGTGCCGCAAGTGGAGGTATCATATGTACAATGAGCTGCGATGAGTGTATTGGATTTCCCAGGTTATTATTAGCAAGCTTTGGTGAAGTGAAGTTGAAAATCAGTCTGTTTGGTCCTGCAGTGTCCGAATTAGCATCAAAATATCGAGTGCAAGAGACTCCAAGAAGTATGTTGTAGTTGCCTTGCATCGTATACCCAATGAAGCGCAGGGTCTTTACTTACCAGGAAGTAAATAGAGGAGGGCTTTGAAGTGGGATTCGCAGACCGGCCAATCTGTTGCAGGGAAACCACCATCATCTCTCCGGACTGTGATACATCCTTCCAAAGCCTGGAACGATGGATCTGCAATGACACCGTGTACGGTGAGTATTTTTTGATATACCTTTCTGTTGTCAGCCACAGTTTCTTCGTTTCTTCAGTATGTGCCGCGTACCCAGGAGCCATCCGACACATTCGTGATTCTGGGAGCATACGGCGAAGACGGTAGAGATGAGTTCTGCGCAGGCGATCCCAGCCCAGTCATTCCCGAAACACTTCCCACTGTGCTGAATCTTTTGGAGGAAGATGTTGATATTGTTGGGCGCGACGGGTTCGGTTGGATGTTGCCCAGACCTTGCAAGTTCGACGCAGAATTGGAATTGGTGAGCGGGGGAGTTGTGCTTTTTCCTTCATGTCCTCCTGCAGAGTTCAGCGTAGAGGAAGAGGGCGTCGAGCCATTGGTTTCGTTACTTGAGGCGCCCGATTCGTCTGTTGACCTATCCGTTCTGAAGCTGGCTTTCGACCGGCGCCGAAGGTCCTTCAAAAATGAGGGCGCCATGATCTATCTGCTGGAGGATCAGCAGCTGCGTCCCATTGAGTCTCGATCTCTTCAGAGCAGGGCTTAGTACGGGTGGATGAGGCTCTTACCAAACGAGTGTAATATGCAAAAGCCCTCCAGGCCGAAGAGATAGTGTTCTTTTTTTCTCCGTCCGTTCGTACCCTCGAGGTACGAAGAAGGTACGGTACGATTGGAGCACGCAAGCAAGCAAGTAAGCAAGCAAGCAATCAATCGAGTAGTCCACACACACCTGACCGTCCCGTCCAGTCCAGTCCAGTCCAGCTCGTTGAGTCCAGCTATTGCCGGTCCTGCCCTGGCCTGCCCTCCCTGCCCTTGGCCTTGGCCTGCAGCGGATTTTAAACGATGACGGACTGCCTTGATTTCGATAAGAAAAGAAGATGGGAATTGTGGAGGGGCAGGGATGTAGGGGAGATTGCAAGGCACAGCAGTTGCGTAACTACTGCCCTCTGCCCTCTGCTCTCTGACCTCTCACCTCTGACCTCTGAGGCCTGCCCACCTCAGTACCCACTGCCCAGGGCCCAGTGCCCACCCGTGGTAGCGACTTGGCGCAGAAGTGGAAGCACAGGGCAGTGTCTAGCGAGAGTACTGCAGTAGGTGGCTGGGTGGTAACGAACGGGCAACTGCACCTGTACCTACACCTGCACCTGCACCCTCCCGGGACTTGGCTGGTACAATTAGTACAGTACCTTAAGTCTGAATGAATGAGTGAGTGAGTAGGTAAGTATGTATGTAAGTGAGTGAAGGGAGTGAAAAGAGAGTCAGATAGAAAGAGGGTGAAGGTTGAGACTTCAAAATGCGAAGGCGGGGAGAGTTGACCTACATGTAGGTAAGATTATTTAGACTTAGTAGCCCTTAGAGAACGTTGAGCGAGCTATCTGTTGGTCCTGAATAAATGGCTGCTGCTGCTACAATCGCAGATTCGCAGCATCTGCATGCAGGCACGGAGCTCTGATAGCGCAGCGCAGCGCGTGATTGAGGTCAAGACAACCGTCCGGCAGTAAACCAGCTTGGGACAAGCCTGAGACAGGGACACTTCGAAGTCTTCAAATTGGCTTTCCTGTCAGCCGCTAGAAACTTTGAACAGCCAACCAGAGAGACCCCGTGTTTGACTCTACGCTTATCTATTCTCTCTAAGGTAGCAAGGAATACTTGATGCTTGTCAGCCACTTGAGGGGCGTGGCGTCCTATGCGAGATAGCGGGCTGCAATACGACTTCTTCCATGCCAACGGAAGTAAAACTTCGACGCGAGGCCTCTTCTCTTCTCAAAAGACTTTGTACTTTTGGATATCCCCTTAATATGTCGAGGATATCTCAGCCTGTTCAGAAAGAATGGTTCTGCTTGTCTTATAGCACGGCAGTAGCTCGTGCTGGGATGAGGCCCTAGTAGCATTTTTGCTGACTTCGAACAAGGCAATGAATTCAACTTGAGTTCAAGGACATGTCGGAGCCAGACCCAGACGTTCAAAACACCACATATCCAAGTGGATGAGCCGGTACGCGATGAGCAGCGGCAGAGCAGCCTTCTTCGGAGTAGTACGGAGAGGGCCGAAGTATCTGTTCTTAGCTTATTGCAAACGTGTGAACCATTACTCGCGCTTGCGTCCGTGATAATTTATATTATTTCAATTTATGTTACACTAAGGTGTTTCCGTTCTGAGGCCTTCTCTTTCGCGATTCTCCGTTCTCCGTTCCTTTGATATCTTTGTGTTCGGACTGGAAGAGGAGACTTAGAAGTATAAAGACATATGACGAAGCATGTACGAGCAGCATCAACCCAGAAACGGTCCTTGGGTATTGGATAATACGTTGACTGGCAGGCCAGAGCTGGCTTTGTCGGTTGAGATCCATGTTGGGTCGAGGTTCTTATTCTGGCAATTATCTCCCGGGCATAGCTAGTTGCCTTCCATGACTTCAGAAGTTGGCGATTGGCGAAGCACATATAGAAGGTCGGCATAATGTGCGATTGGATGGGGACAAGTTGATAAGGTCTTTTGATCACTCCCTTCCTTTTATCTAATAACTGACGTTGAGTCACGAAGCACATATAGAAGGTCGGCATGATGTGCGACTGGATGGAGACAAGTTGACAAGGTCTTTTGATCACTCCCTTCACTCCATCCTGTAGAATCTACGTGGAATGGAGGGTTGAAAATTAGCCTGGAGGTCCCAAGGCTTCAAGTGATTGAGTCACCAACGATTGACTTTCGGCAACTCTTTGTTTTGCTATTGCGTCAAAATCGGTCCATCTCTCCTTGCATCTCTCACAGTAATGCAGTACTATGGAGCTCGACTGTGTAGAGAAAACACTTCCCGAGATTGCCTCATTGAAATTAGCTAATGTTGCAACATGGCTCTCGTCTCCCAGTCTCTCATGTCTTGATGTTCTTGAATGCTGACGAGGAGATTCGAGAAGTTACCTTCTTCAAAGGAAACTTATACTAATACTACTTACCTATCCTTTCTCTTTTGAGTAGATCACTCCTGGAGAAGCTAGCAAGTTCAATATAGCAGTAAATTACGTAAGCCAGCTAGTTCCTCAAAGTCTCGTTGGTGCTTGAATGCCACGCCAGAAGCGAGAGTGCATGGAGATAGTGGAGGGGATACGAAAAGTGAAATAGAAAGGACTGGTCATTTTCAATACCATCATCCCAGAGTTCTCTTGGTTCATGATGTGTACTTGGGTACATGCTGACCAAGCCAAGCTTGAAGCAATCTCAGGTAAATTCGAGAGATTGAAAGATGTTCTCGAAGCTCGGAGACAATTCCATGTTGTTGACGGCTTCTCCACGTTTGGTCAAAGTCCATCCAATCGTTTGCAGGCTCATGCTTTCCTACTCCAGTCACATCCCCATTCGTCGCTAGCGTCTAAAAGGGACTTGACAAAAGGTGTCGAGAGTCCAATTGGCTGAGAAGCATTGGGCAAAGTGAGGGCAGGAACACTTTGCCCGTTCTCCATGAAGACACACCCAAGATTATTTACATGGTCTGTTCTAAAACCCTGCAGCACATGATCTCTATTTCAGATTTCGAAAATGATCTAGGACGAGAGGAAGCCCGTAGTAAAAAGTATTAACAAGTTCCGAATATTCGAGAGGCGGAAGATCACCACAATATATTCAATTTCGGAACAGCCAAGTTTCTTACTGATCTATTAGTGTGAGAGGCTCAGACGATTAGGATCAAAATCAGCAGCATACCTTTGGAGGACTGCTTTGTCTTACTAGGCGGAGCCCGCATCGATCGCATCGATCAATGGATGAGCTTAGGGCATGCCATGGCAATTGAAACTAGTAAGGCTCGACAGGCTTATTCTTCTTGTCGATGCCGATAGAATAAGAGCAGTACCTAGATAGTCATGCTATTGCCTTGTTGATGATGCCAGGTTAGTTATGAGCGAAGCGAGAGTACTTTCTAAGGAACGACAGATGTACGTGTCAGGGCTTGGTTCTCGAATGGGACTGGGACACTTCGAGCAAGGTTCAGATGCCATTGCCTGAGCAGTAGCCCCGCAAGCATCAATCAATGATTTGCTTCTGCATCGGCCAATCCGGAGAGTCCAGAAGCTAAGCTCAAGACAGTGACGACGGCAAGACGATTCAAAGATACTCGATACAACAGAAGCGTCAACCCACCGGCAAGGCTTATGACTGGCAAGGAAATACTTCTTTTCATCACTGTCGGTCATAAAATCCCATTGTGGATGTGAGACCTCACCAAAATGTCAGCTTGTCAGCCGGCCGAGGTAGGCCTTCTCTACCTACACAAGGACAGGAGGGATCAACAAGGACGAGTCCCAGCCAAACAGCGAAGCTCATATCGCACCATTTTCCTCAATTGGCCTCCTTCATGACCATTATGGGTCGGACATATTTCTCATGTGTAGTCAGATAAAGCTTACAGTACCTTGCTTGCGACCATGACCACTCGCAGTCTTGGGTAGGTCCGACCCCGACCCCGACCCCGACGGAAGGTCTTGTTCCCCGCGGTACGGCAATTTTTGTGGGATGCTGTAGAACTGTAGAGGTAAGTCTTACATGGTGCATAATAGTAATGGTGGGCACGATGCAGGCTGGCCAGACTGGCTGCAGTGCTGGTCCTCTTGACGAAGTGATTGTGGACATATAGACAAATTTGGTATCGCGGCCGGCTGCGCCATCCGTTCCCCTGTTTCTGTCGCACTTCTTTCCCAATGACGTCCAATTCCAAATGTGTGGAAATCGGGTTGATTTTACTCCATTCCATTCCAATCCGTGCATTGTTACTCCATTCCATTGGACTACTCTACCTTACCCACGGCACAAGCTTCCAAATTATCTCCCCGACCTGACTCCTGGTTACTCGTTACTCTTTAGTCGTTAGTCGTTAGTCGTTAGTCGTTAGTCGTTAGTCGTTAGTCGTTAGTCGTTAGTCGTTAGTCGTTAGTCGTTAGTCGTTACACTTCTGTCATATGCATACGGAAGATCTACCTCTGCTCTCAACACCGGCCGGCTCGGCCGGTCCATCTCCATAACTACCTTACCGACCTACCTACAAAGGCGGGGATCCAGCCACAACTTCTATTGTCGAGTAGTCGGCCGCTATTGTTCTATTTTAACTCCATCTCTCTACCTCTTTTCATCTCAACTTACACTTTTCAGCTTTCACACTTCTGACTTTCTCATTTTTATGGTTCAAGGAGTTTTCACTACAAACATCAAATATGCAGCTACCTATTGCCACAACTGCTACCTTGGTAGTGGTGTCGTACATCATCTACCTCGTGCTCGCTAGCTTTCTCCAGTCACGCCGTAATGCACGCAAAGCTCGAGAACTCAAATGTGAAGAGCCACCGTTGCAGAAAAATAAATACCCTCTAGGTATCGACCAGATCCAGAAAGCCCTAGCGGCTGACAAGGAGAAACTTTTTCCTATCGAAATGGCCAAGCGTACGGTGGAAGTCGGGGCAATTACCTACAGATATTCTGTTCTGGGAAATAACAACATCTTTACTGCCGACGAGAAGAACATTCAGGCTATACTTGCAACACAGTTCAGTGATTTTGATCTGGGACCAACGAGAAGAGGAAATTTTTGGCCGTTGCTCGGGAATGGGATCTTCACGCAAGATGGTGCTGGTTGTAAGTCTAATGTTTCTACCCTCCATCACTCACATACAAGAATGAATCCGTATTTTGAATGCTGGATGCTTCTGTTGGCTCGCAATGTGGCCACTACCGTTTCTCATTTAATAACCTGCGCTCAGGGGAACATTCCCGCGCCATGATGCGTCCACAATTTGCGCGAGAACAGATATCGGACCTGGAAATGACCGAAAGACATGTGCGAAATATGATGAGGGCTCTGGATACCAACCTCAATTCCAACAAGTGGACGGATTGCGTTGATCTGCAGGTGCTCTTCTTCCGTCTCACACTGGACTCCGCCACAGAATTTCTCTTTGGTGAGTCCGTGGATTCGCAGGTGCGACTTCTACCAGGCTATCAAGCTGGAAATGAGAAAGCCTCCGATGCCTCTTCAGCCGACTTCGCAGCGGCCTTTGACAAAGGACAAATGGCTTTGGCAACTCGGGGACGCTTCGGTGACAAGTTCTATCTCTGTAATCCCAAGGGATTCAAGGAAGACTGCAACGTTTGCCACAAGTTCATCGACCACTTTGTACGCTTGGCACTTTCGAAAAATCTCCGGGAGAAGGAATTGGAGTCGGGGTCGAAGGAGAAGTATGTCTTCCTAGAAGCTTTGGCAACAGAGACCCAAGACCCTATAGAATTACGCTCCCAACTCTTGAACATCCTCCTTGCAGGAAGAGATACCACCGCTTCGCTTCTCGGTTGGCTGTTCCTAAATCTCGCTCGGGATCCAGCTAGATATGGAAAACTCAGGAACATAATCATTCAGGAATTCGGAACATACGACAACCCCAAGGATATCACTTTCGCGAGGATGAAGGGATGCCAGTACCTGCAGCATTGCAATAACGAAACACTTCGTCTGTATCCTGTCGTCCCCATCAATAGCAGATTCGCCAACAAGGACACAACCATCCCCCGAGGAGGCGGCAAGGATGGTAAATCCAAAATTTTCATTCCCAAGGGCTCGGCAGTCGATTACTCTGTGCATACGATGCACCACAGGAAGGACCTATGGGGTGAAGATGTGGAGGAATTCAAGCCAGAGCGATGGGAAAATAGAAGGCCGGGATGGGACTTTCTTCCGGTAAGCCTATGAGCCTCTTTTTCCAACCGCTTTATACACTTGCCGTCGTCCATCGTATTGTGCTTTCGAGGTCCGGTCTTGTGGCATCTTTATTTTGTCCGAATTCCGCTTTTTAAATCAATCACTAACAAGTGAACAGTTTAATGGTGGACCTCGAATTTGTATTGGGCAGCAATTTGCCTTGACCGAGAGTTCGTACGTGACGGTACGCCTACTACAACGTTTTGACACACTTGAATATCTTGAGACAGATCCAATTATCAGACACAACCTGTCTCTTACAGACTGCAGTGGGAATGGTGTCAAGGTCCGAATGCATGCGGTATAAGGTTCAAATTCAAGGATCGGAGTACGGAGTCAGGCATAGGTCAATTCGTTGGATTTTGAGTACAAGTTCTGCAGATTGTATTTAGCATAGGAAACGAGACAAGAACTTGTAGGAATGCACATCATATATCTTTGGCAATCAAACTTGAATATTGTAATGATTGCAAACCTGAGGACCAATTTGCGACGTGGATCAGCTTGTAGGATCGTTCGATGAAGTGAATGCTCTGGTTGCTCGAAATACCCGCCACTGTTTAAAATATGAGCAACTGTCAACACCCTGACATGGATCAATAGAAGGTACACGAAGAACGATCTCGCATTCTGATATCATCTGATCATTGAGCTTATATCATGCATCACGCCAAGAGCACTCAAGGTACCTAGATCTGCCGCACTATTCACTCCTTTACGAGTCGACTCCACGTCTAGCTCCAGGTCTGCGGGAAAGTTCAGCACCCCACGCAGCCACGCACCCCTCATGCAAGCCATAGCGGTATTTTACGACAGCTCTCGCGACACAACAGGACGATCTCTTTTGTTACAGTGCAGTGCAGTGCACCTTTCATGGAAGCCGAGTCCTTGGCAACACCACACCATTGCACCCGTGTTGGTCTCCATGGCTTCACCAGCCAGTAGCACGAAAACGAAGAAAACGACAAGGCACTGTCCTTACACATCGTCGGCCTCGCCGGGCAAACGCATCTGTGCATCCCCAATTGACAGCGCTCTTCCTCGGTCCAAAGAACCCTTAGACGTACAAGCCATACTCCATTTACCAGAAGATGCCGTCTGGGGTCTCCGAAAGCAAGACCTCCGTGCCTGCTTCCTCACGCTCCAGAAGTACGCCCTGAATCCATATGCAATCAGCACTGCATCGCTAGCCCCTCAATCGTTCTCACAATCTGGCGATCCTTCTTCTGTTGCACTTCCACTATCGCCTCTATTGCGACTACCTCTCGAGATCAGGCAATTGATCTACTCCCTCCTCCTTCCTCCTGCCTGCGATCCTCCAATCCGTGGTCCCCATCCACGACAGCTGCAAACACGCATACTTCTCACTCAGCCGATCCCGACTTGTCTGCTCGCTCTCAATCGCCAGATTCGCTCGGAGATTATCCCACTCGCCTATGGCGTCTCTACCCAGATTGTTCATATCACAGTAGACTACAACCTCTGGGCTCACAAGACGCAGCGAGGGGAGGTAGTTCTCTCATCAGGAATCACATCCGCTATCAAAAATGTACATCTATCTATCCACTTAGGGTCTGAGAAGCGTAATAGTAAGCCTGGGGATGTGGAGGCTGCTGCCCGGATCCTGGAGGTGAAGAAGGGGATCAAGAAAGTGAGGAAATGGTTGTCTGGGGCTGATGTTCATACGCTGAAAATCAGTTGGCAGGAACCGCCCCAGACGTATAGTTGGGAGCAGAAAAAGGATATCTTAGATGGAGTCAGGCCACTTCGGGCACGGAGTGTGGATGCGGGAGAGATCAACTGGGGATTGAGCTGGAATAAAGGTAAGAAGTATAGATTTGAGGTTACATATCTGAAAGAACTAGAGCGGGGACAGCAAGATGGATCAAGTACATAGAGAATCAATAATCTCGAAAAAGACATTTTGATTTATTTTTGGTATTTTGGTATAAGACTGACAAGATTACAAGGAGAAACTTGCCAAGAGGACACTGCCCAAACGCCGCGCTATGATTTTGATACATGACTCCAAGAAGATCCCGCCACTTTAGAATTGCAGAAGCTTCTGCTTGTTTCCAACGTCTGCTCTGTGAGTAGAAAACGAGCAGAACTTGTCCTTGATCGCGACGACCTCGTATGTGCCCTCCTGTGAGGCTCGAATTGACATGCTATGCTCCTCAGATACTTCGTGCCTTGTCTCCAAAATGTGAGACCGCTGCCCTTTGCGAGCGTTAGTACTTCTCGTGTAGGTGAATTCAAAGGGCGGAGTGCCCCAGAATTCAAATAAGATTTCTGCCTCTCCGCCCTCGTGAATGTCCACCTCGATCTGTCTTCCCTTGCTGATTTTGACGCTGGGCATCGGATGAATGATCTTCTCAATTTTGGTAGTGGCCTTGCAATCGCTCGCTCTGTCTTTCACGCCAGTGATTGTAAAGGTACCAGGTGCCTCGGCGATACGCCTGAAGGTCGTACTCTGTGATCTAGCCGTTCTCGACTTGCCCTCGAAAGTGTGCCAAATCTCGAATGGTGCAGTCCCAGACAAAGTATATGAGATCCGATCTCCAACGCAATAGTCAGTGCGTTGGTCCAAGGAGTGAATGACTGGGATGTCGTAGACCTGAACCTGCACATGTGGTGCCCCATATTCGGTCTTTTGCTGGCATCCATGTGCATCACGAACCTTCCGTACGCTGACTTGATGGATGCCAAGGGATAATACGTTATGTGGAATCTTGAAGTCGTAATGATTCGACTCAACATTAGGTATCTTGACAGTCTCTGGCCGAGAGCTGCCTTGGTGTTTGACATCAACTTCTAAACTGAAAGGAGGGACCCCTTCTAGCTTAATGGGAATGACCTCATTGCCATCCAGTTCCTCTTTGCAATATTTGTAAGACTGTCCTGGTTTGACGAAGTGGGCTGACGGTTTTCGATTGACCTTTTGCTCAAGCATTACAGGCGTATACTTCTTCGTCTCGTGATCATAGAGGGCGTCAGACAACTCCGAGAATCTGTACTCGTAGTTTCCTGCTTTGCTTGTATCCATGGAAATAGTTGCAAGCCCAAGAGCGGCTTCGAATTCCTTGTTGATGATTGAACCAGGACCATGAATTGGCTTGTGTCTAACCTGGTACTTCACATTATATGGGGCGGATCCTAACAAAGGTTTAGCATAGGCGCTTGCAACCCTCTCAATGAACACTTACCGATGAGATTGACCTCTACTGCGTCGATGTCACCCTCACAGACCTCGCGCTTCACATATTTGTTGCCATCAGGGATTAGGACAGCAGAATCTGCTATTTTAATCTGTGGGCGTGGAAACCACTCGACCTCGAAATAAGATCCAGCAGGATCCACAGTTCCAGGGCACTGGTCATCGGATACCTCCAAGATCTCGTATGTGCCTCGGTGGCTCACTTGAACCACATCATTAGTGAGTTTTGCGGTGTGTTCGATTACTCTTCCAGATGGGTCATCAAGATTGCGATATTTGATTGACCAAGGAGGACGACCAGTAAGACGCAGAGGCAATGCAATCTGCCTGCCTTCAATCTCTACAGTCCTGTGCTTGCCCTCCAGGTGTCCAAACGAAACTCTTGGCCTCTGACGTCTCACAGTGAACTTGACCTCACTGTTCAGGAAAATTTTGCAGCCAGTCTTATCCTGAACACTTGTAAGCGCCAGGAGATATTCTCCGCCCTTAGATAGTGGATCAGTCTTGATGTTGAAAATTTCTGTCTCGATATTTGTCTCTCTGATCTTTTTCCGCTTTCCATCATGGACGATTTCATACTCCAAAGTGAAGGGCTTCTCGCCAGTAAGCTCGACGTTCATCTCGACAGGCTCCTCGATACATGCATCAATTGGTCCTGATGGGCGTCGCAGATGAGCAGAGGCGGGCGGTTTCACGTCTTGCTCAAGCATCATGTCACTTCCGCTCAATGCGTGGCCCTTGTACACCGAATCGTCGATGGATGTGAAGTAGTACTTGAAGTGACCAGCCTCTCTTGGCCGAAGCTCCAGCTGATGCCGTAGGGCATCGATCCTAACCTGCTCCTTCTGTGTGCCGCTTTTTGTTACGATGTTGTATCTCACATCGAAGGGAGGTGAGCCAATAAGATCGAGGTCTACAAGCAAGCCGATCGAATTTCCAGCGCATTTGTCGTTGATGTTCTCGGCACTGAGAGACAATCCAGGCTCAGGTGGATTCAGCAGGAGGCATGACGCCGGCTCCCTAATTTCCCCTTCACAGAATTTGCTTCTTACTCCCGTCAGGGTGTAGAGTCCGGGCTGGCGGATAGTCGGCGAGTCGTGGGCTGTTTTTGCAAAGAACTCTTCAAATACAACATCATCGCCATGGTCTCCACTCTTACTCAATGAATCCAAGGGCGAGAACTTCCAAGTAAGGGTATGCGAAGTGTCATCAGGAGTTCGTCCGGGGTATGAGTATCCAATTGGCAACTGCTTCGTCTTTCCGTTGGCAACCCTTAGCGGCTTTCGAGAATCACATTCCGTCATCTTAGCGGTTGGTCGCTCATGAACCGTGAATGACTGTTCAAGGTGTGCACCTTTTGGATAGATATGGTCGATATCATCTGACTCGGTTGAAAAGTTTGCAACGTTGCCCGTAGCATCATGAATCTCATCAACTGAATAGAGCCAGAGACCGCTCGGTGTCATGGACTCATTTAGAGGTACCGTGATTCTATGAGAACGCGCCCATGAAACATCCTGGGAGCCGGCCTTGACCAATGTCCCTTCGCCTGCGTATCCGAGGAGAGGAGATGCGAAGTTCTCTGGTTGTATGCTTTGGAAGTGGTGTACACTCTGGTCGCTGTTCACAGTGCGACTGTAGACGATCTTCAGCGGTGGTGTGCCCTCAATCTCCATAGTCAGATCAGAAAGATCACCGAGGCATCTATCCCCACCCGTGGATTTGACAACAGCTTTTGGGCAGGTCACAACAAGAGTATCTGACATTCTGCGCTGTACTTCCAGTTTAGTCCTGTCCATAACCTTCTGCAGTCTGTAGAGTCCAGGCTTCTTGGCGAGATAGTTGATGGTCAAGAGCGACTCAATGTCAGTTTTCCGAGCATTGTTTACATCCTTGTGAGACAAGACAATGGTCTCGTTCAAGTTTGTGTCGAAATCGATTCTCAGTAACTCAACAGACTTCGGCTTAGTCTGGTTGAAGTACAGTGGTATATTGGCTACGGGACGAGTGTTGTCAATGCAGAAGGAGAGCTGCTCTGGGTTCATAGTAACAGTCCTAACCCAATATTAGTTCGGATTCAATGCAAGCAGAAAGTTGAACGGCACTAACCCTTCTGGCAAAACATTGATGATCTGCTTGCCCATGATCAGGGAAGAATTATGCAAAATGTTGCTAGCCCGAACACTATGCTCGGAAACCGAGATCTCGCTGTCGAAGAATGTCTTGGCCATGGCCATGAGCCACCCTTCAAGCGGGAGCTGCTTAGACATTAGCAACGTATTGAGAACCGCATCATCAGCAGAACTCACAGGTATACGGAACATTAGCATGGCGTTCATCGCAGCATGTACCATCCAGGCTACAGAAGATGTTGTTTCCGACCATTCCAGCCACGGTATCCGCATAAGAGGTATCCCATATAAGAACACTCCGTCCAAAATGAACCACTTCACGAAATACCAGAGGGAAGTTGTCTCCTCTTGCACAAGCGTCAACCAATCGTAGATGCGCCAAGCCAGAAGGATCCCATATATGGCCAGTGTGCACATGCGCTGAGTCGGAGCATCGATGAGGTTGACTGGAACTACCGGTATATTGCTCGATGTGGGAGCTGCAGCTGTCGGCGTAGCAGTTGGGAGATTTGGCAGTGGTGATCGTACTTTGGGGCCATCTTGAGGGGAAGCTCGAGGATCGGGGATTCTTTGGGCACTTTTGGGAGTCGATGGGTACGCAGACCGCAGGCGAGGTGTTCCGTTCATGGCATGCTCTGCGAGGCCCCTCTGGACACTCAGGTAGTGGGCGTGGAGATAGGTTGTGCGATTGTCTGGGGGGAGCAGCAGTAAAGGTACTGTACCTTCACAGTATTTACTTTTGCAAGATGCACGCAACGTACGAAACAATTTGCTGCAAAAGGATAGGATAGCGCAATATCGTATGCAATTAGTTCCCTGGTTGTATGGATTGGACTGGATTGGACTGGTATCGAGGGATTGACATTTGTTGATGGTGATGGTCTTGGTCTTGGTTGTGAAGCTTGCCTCTACTCTCCTCCTCGCGTCCTCAGAAAATTGACGCGAAGCTTGCCTTGCCAGGCAGTACCTAGGTGCTGGTGCTGGTGCTGGTGCTGGTGCAGGTGCAGGTGCAGATGACAAGGGTTAAGGGCTACTGTAAGTCTTGGCATCGGGTCGCATTAACTTTTGTCCTACCTGCTTTGTTTCCTCGCCTCGCCTACCTTATTACCTTAGCCTCAAGTGTTTTCCTTCTCCCTACCTTACCTACCTATACCTAGGTACTGGGTCATCGGTCATCATTGTCATCGTCATTGTCATTCGAGCTCACCTTTGGAGGGTACCTTTGGAGCTGGCGTTTGGGTCTGAACCTCGAATTCACCTCTAACGCGAAATGTAGAACATACTCGAACTCCAGCTAAATCGTGTGTCTGTCTGTCCAAACGGTGATACTTCCTTTGAACAATATCTTTGCATTTCCTCCCACTGCCTAGCAATCCTTGTTGTGCATGAGACTGGTCCTGTTTGTGCTGGCTCTTTTTATTCTTTCGCAGTCTACTGGTCATCTCTGCCGCATCTTTCAGAGGCCATAATTTATGTAGCAACATTGCCGCATATTGCTCCGCTTGTCTGAGGGCAATCATCCGACAATCCTTGCTTCTACACGAAAAGAAACTTGACTTGGACTTCTCGTCCCCTCACCGACCCAAGACAAGGAAGGCAACATGGAAATCAATATGGATGAATCTACCCAGCAAAAGCGTTCTGGTCTTGGTATCTCGAACTACGAAGAGACTAGACAAACCTCGACCATTCGATCTGATACTCCTGTTGACAGCAAGAGTGTGAAAAATGCTCCTAGCAACACACCGTCGGCCAAAGCTACAACACCTGGAGTTGGCGAAGATAAGTCCTTGAAAGATTCGCAGGACAACACCGCCTCGAGCAAGGCGACAACGCCCACTCCTGAAGTCAATTCCCTGGATCTTACTACCAACAGAGAAACTGATCCTATGGAAATTGATCCAGCGATGACCTCGAGAAGCCTAAGAAAGAGAAAGGATCCGCCTGCCGTTTCAGCTGACCCTGTTGCCGAAGCTATGAAGCCGTTGACAGACGAGGAGCGCCAAAATTGGAAGGGCTGGGTTGAACTGGAATCTGACCCTGTAAGTTAAGCCCACAACGTCTGTTGCTTCTTCCAGTTGTCAAGCTCTTCCTTCGTATTACTGACTGACCATCCTCCAGGCTCTCTTCAACTACATCATGCGTAAGTATGGTGTTCAGGATGTCAAAATTCAGGAGGTTTTCGGTCTTGATGATGAGTGCATGGCCTACGTCCCGTAAGTTGGCATCCGGTTCTTGGGATTATTCCAGTTGACCATCATTACAGTAAGCCGATCTATGGTATGATCTTCTTATTCAAGTATCATGATGATGATGCCGAAAATCTCGAGGATTCTCAGAAATGCCCAAAGCACGTTTGGTTTGCAAATCAGGTAGGATTGCATTGGCATGAAATCGCTATGACTGATGAGATATCAGACGACCACCAACGCCTGTGCAACTGTTGCGCTGCTTAATATCGTTATGAATGTCCCCGGTCTTGATCTCGGCGACAAGCTACAGACATTCAAAGAAGCCACTCGGAAGTTGAAGCCGCCCTATCGAGGCAAGAGACTTGGCGAACATGACTTCATTCGTGGAGTTCACAACTCCTTTGCTCGGTACGTGATATCTTCTAGTTGTTATGAAAGTGAGCATTTATTGATGGCTGTTCCAGCAAGATTGATATCTTAAATGCCGACCTTCTTCTCAAGCATGAGTACGAGAAGTGGGTAAAGGATAAGAACAAGAAGGTATCTGCCAAAAAGAAGCCACAAGCTAAGAAGAAGAAGAAGAAGGTCAAGGACGAAGAGGAGGGCTACCACTTCATCGCATATGTCCCTATTCAAGGCGAGGTCTGGAGACTTGATGGATTGCAACGAGAGCCCGTCAAGCTTGGTAAGTCTTCCAATGCTTCTCAACGCACAGAATTAACATCAATAAGGTGACAGTGGTGACAACTGGATTAACGTTGCAAGTGCCAATATCATAGACCGTGCTCTCCAGTACCAAGACGACGGGGTCGAGTACTCTCTTATGTCCCTTTGCAAGAGCCCCACCCGAGTCGCTATAGAGGAGCTAGCCAGCAACATGCACCTGATCCAAATATTCGAGAAGACTATGTCCGCTACTGTTCCAGACTGGAAGGCCTTCCTCCAGATCAATACTGCAGCTACTATTGATGATCTCCAAAACATCTGCAAGCTCACACAGCAGCTGGTCGACGCCTCTGTCCTATCGCCATCCGAGCTCGCTAAGGTATCAGCAGCTGAAAGCGATCCCGAGAAGCTTATGGCTCTGTACCGCGAGCTAGTTAGCGAGCAGAATCGCCTTCGCAGTGTCTACATGCAGGAGGTTAGTATCGTTGCTCAGGAGGACGAGCAGGCTGAGAAGAAGAAGATCGACCATACGTATCTGCTATACAAAGCTATGCAGACCCTTGCTGAGGCTGGGGTGCTCAGAAGTATCGTTGAGGACGTCCGTGAGCAGGAGGCTAAGGACAAGAATTGAGCAAGCATCGATATTAAAGAACCGGAGCACATCTCCAGGGACTCTCGCTTGCAGGAATGCTACCACTACGGGTAATGGATGAGCGTGATCGTTGTGTTGGAGTATTATGGCATGTTCATGGCTCCTTGCCTAAGACCAGGGAAGAATCACTGGCGGCCGGGATAGAGTCTGGAGGGTGGCACTTTGAAATAAATTTAGAGGGCATAGATGTCACCGTCTGCTAAAGACAAGGAAGCAATACGCAATGGCGGATGGACGGAGTGGTCACCTGAGAAGGGAGCAGCTCATCAGCCAGTACTTTGTCTCCTGATTGTCGATGGCATCCTGTACTTGCACAACAGTACACAGAAAGCTCGAGATGCTGCGCCGTAATTGCAAAATGACAGTTCTCACAACCATGTCGAGCAACATAGGTAATGCATCCCTGGATGGATAATAATACACAATTTCTCGAGCTTTCACGTTCAGATTGCTATATAACGAGTAATTTGCACGTCAAGTCCTGACTATTCAGTGTCGCTTTCCTGATCTGACCAAGGATCTCAATAGCTAGTCATCAGGATACTCATCCCTCACATTCGAGACAAAAACCCGTTTCTCCTTGTCCCACCGCTTGAAGTACCTCCCAGCCAGACTCATCAGCGAATGTGGTACTTCCGGCTTGACAATCTCAATATTCTCCTCCGCCACATAGCGGATACTGGTATCTTCAACACTAAATGTCCTGTCCATCAGCTACATTCGCGGTGAAAACAAGAGGAAGGAAACTTACAAAGCGTGGTAGAAACTCTGGTTTCTTCCTCGGGATAGGGAGTCAACGTTATTGTGTGCTATCCAGTTGGAATCCATGCCGCATTCGATGTCCCAGCCTGTGATGACGGCGGTGTAGGCGTACCGTCTGTGGCGGAAGACTTGGCCAATATTGTATTTGACGCCATCCTTTGAGGCTGGGGTGTTGCGTCGGCGGAGCTGTTTGGGTGTCTGGTCGGCTGCTTTGACGACACGAACTGCTTCGTGAAGTTCCCCTGGCTCGGCGCCGATTTGGTTGCTGTATAGTGGCATTACGTGCTTTTCTATCAAAGACGCGTCCATGGGATACAGCCTTTCGAACCTCTCTAAGATCAGAGGTATGAATTGACTCTGAGCATTGCTTCCTGGCCGCCGCAAGGGGTTACCGAACATGAAATGTGCCCACAGTGCCGAGTAGAAAGCATTATCCAGATCAGCAAAAGGGTTGGCGTGGAGTCTGATTGTTGGATGTCCTGTATTCTCAGTGCTTGTCGCGTGAGCCCTGAACTCCTGAACAGTCGCTAGAATGTTCCTCGATGTACGAAGCACGACATCAGCGGTGCTTGAGTCTGTCAGTACTCCAGAAAACTGTTGCTGTGTGATCCCCCAATCAGACAACATCACGCGTAAGCTAGTAAGGGGGACCTCTTCGTCTGATCGATATGGGTCTAAGAACATCGGATCGGAAGCTGTAGCCCCGGGTGCCAATTCTCTGCCATCAAGTGTCTCGCCTCGAGGAGGTATGACCATCGCGTGTGCGTGGCTAGGTATCCCACAACATCTCGCATCAAGACCTAATCTCTGGCCCAGTGCACAAAATATGGCAACCGAAATCAATGGCAAAGATGGATGATCTCCGTCTTGCAATGCTATGCCAATGTAATTGTTTTGTAAGTCTCTGTATGCTATGTCCGAGGAGAGGCCAGTAAGATTGTGCCTTCGGAGAAATGCCACGGCAGCAATGGCTGTTCTCCGCTGGGAGAATTGAAGAAAGCCAGGATGTTCAGCACGAAACTGTGTCGCGAGATTGTCCAAGATTTCTGAGATCTAAAGAGAAGTTCAGTCGCATGATCGATGATGCCTAAAGACAAGACCATACCTCAAGAAGATCTCCATGTTGGTCGTGTAATACAAATAAGTCGAATGATCCTAGTGCTCTCTCGAGTGGCACCCTGTCACCGTTCACGACCTTCTCCCATTCCACCAATGCATTGGCTCTGTGAACATGGTCGAGAACGGAGTTTGCGTAGTACCTATACTAAGTCAGGCGTGTTCACTAAATATTGAGAGTCCATTTACCGTCTCGCAAGAACATCATCAGCAGACTCATCAGTACGGCAATGTCGCAGTAGAGTGTCCTTCGCATCATAACCAAACTCAGAAATAGCTTTGAACTTCGATATGCGATTTGTTTGTCGTTCTAGAATGCTGTCCAGAAGACCACTTGTCTTGGTATCAACCTTCCTCCGATGTGAGTATAACAGCTTCCAGTCCACATCCCCCACGCCCTGCAAGAACTTCTCTTGAATCTGATGTTTCGAGTCCCAGTACTTGAAAGCTGTCCTACAATGATATCTCCAGAGCAACGGCTCACTCCCTAGTCTGTTGAAGCGTTTCGAGAGTCTCTGGACGTTTAAGAGTACATCGTGTGGCGGGCAATAAGATAGGATCTGTTGGAGGACTTCGTCTGGGAGGCTCGTCAAAAAAAGAGTCTCCTTGCCGCCGACATCACGACTGCCACATATTGCCGACATACCGAAGCGTGGCGCACGTCGAATGCTGACATGCGAGGATTTCGAATTCGATATCGATATCGATACGGATGTTCGTGGATTACAAGATTAGACTTGGGATGACGGGCGGCGGTGCCTCTGGTTCGGCTCGAAAGTCAATCGACGTCAACAAGTGGGGAATAGAGAGGAAAGAGTGGAGGGGCTGAGCTCAGGTCAATGGAAGCTCACACGGGCAGCTGGGACAATCGCAGAATGGAGCGGAGCCAAGCACTCGCTTCGTTATCAGCTTATCGTATCGAGCGCGGGCGCGGGGAAGGAAAAAGGAATTGGAATTGGAAGCGACTTGACTGCTGTGGTGTGGTTGGGTTGGATGATGACTGGACTGGACTGGACTGGACAGTCTGGACTGACAGTTTAGGTGCCCTTGCAGTCCGTCCGATAATCCTGGGATGGCAGGGCAGGGGCAGGGGAGAATTGAGGTAAGGTAGGTAGGTAGGTAGGTAGGTAGGTAGGTAGGTAGGTAGGTAGGTAGGTAGGTACCTAAGGTAAGGCTTACAGCTTGGCTGTGGGGAGCAGGAAGTGTGCATGAGACGACGGGAGAGATAGAGGCAGAGGTACCTTACCTATCGTATCATTGAGGATGGTTGCCATCACTACGTACCTAGAGCGTAGGTAGGTACCTTAGGCATTTTGATAGGAGTCTACGATCTACGAGACCTTACAGCACCAACTCGCATTGGAATGCAGGTGTACCTTGACGAAAACATACGATTACATCTAAATCAAAGTCAAAGTCAAAGTCAAAGTCAAAGTCAAAGCCAAAGCGTAATAAAACAAACGAGGAATCATTGAAGTCAGCAGAAGCAGAATGGAATGCCCCTCTCCTCTCTTCTCTTCTCCTCTCCTCTCCTCTCCTGTCCTTCTCCAGACACCTACCTATACCTCACTTTTCAGACCCGACCATCTGCTTCTGCTTTCGGCTCCGATCGGCTCGGAACGGAAGAAAAGGAATTTAAAGTCAAAATGCATCGCCAACAACCAATCATAATGCCTGTTGTGTTCCCGTGGCCGAGAGCAATAGGCTGCGGCTGCTAAGCCGTCGCCGTCTAGGTCTAGATCTTCGAAGCTTCGAAGTTCTAACTTTTCTGTGCTAATGCTAATGCTAATGCTGATAGACATCCCTCGCCTCAACTCGACTTTTCACCCAGCTGCAGAAAGTATCCAAGCAACCAAGCAACCAAGCAACCAAGCCATGGCTTTTCACTAGGCCAGGCTTACATTACCTACTCCAGATCAGATCAGATTCCCACTCTTGCTAGGCATAATCCTGCCCTTGCTTCTACTTCTACTTCTGCTGCTGCTGCTACGACTATAATAGAGAGATACAGTAGATCTCTCTCATATTGCCTCACACAAAATATGCAGTAGTCTGATGAATGGATGGTACCACTGCTTAGTTTTGTATACAAGCCTCCATGATATGACCCCGCAGTATTGCCAGTCCCATCACGTCTCGCTTTCTTTTTTCCCCCCGCAAATCGCCTGTACCTGAAGACAGGGAGGGTATCACGAGCAGTAAGTTACCTATGCCTATAGGCGTCCCCATATCTACCTACCTACCTAAGAATCACGTCGCTAATGCTTCATCAGCCTCATTAAGTGGCGCTTCCTAGTAACAAGCACAACTCAAATCTTTCGTGTTGACATGACTTTCATGGTGAGTAACAACCCTGGTTGTCAACCTCAATTTTCATTCACTCCCTTCCTCCCTCCCAGAGCCGACGGGGTTGCTTACGAGCCGAGCCTCGCCACTCCTCTCCCTGCTACTTTATGTTCTTTGAATTTTCGCTTGATTCTCGGGACGTCTTTGAATATTCTGTTTTGCAATCCAGAAATTCCCATGTTCCGTTTCTTTTGCCACGCAACTTACTCACTTTTGTCCAGGGCACCTGCCGTTGATGAGAACGCACGCCGGAAAGTTCTTCTAAGTTGCTTCTTTCAGCCACCTGACCTGAACCCTCGCCACCCACCTGCACCTCAGCTCCCAGCAACAGCAATTCGTCACGCGTTCGATCTATGGCAAATAGAAGTACAAGTACACTTATGAATAGCGATACACCATCTCAGCATTGTCAAAATGAAGTTCGGTCGCGAGTTTCGAGAAGCCTTAGAAAAGGAAGGCTACCCTGCCACGTGGGTTGAAACTGCAATACCCTATCGACAACTCAAGAAACTCCTCAAGAAGGTACGTATACTTTCTCTGAGTCACTCTGAGATGTGATTCAGGGCGCATGTTCTGACAGAATTAGATTCAAGAAGAGCTTGAAAGCCTCGGCCTTGACTCGACCACTCTTGCTCAACTACACCAATCCAGCCCAGATGAAGAAGACCGCAACGGAAACGGGAACGGCGTTGCTTTTCAATATGACTTCGAGGGAGAAGAAAAGTTCGTTCCGAAGCTTACGTTCTTTATCAACATCGAAGACGGAACTCCTGTCGATGCGGAACTCTCACCAGCCACTCGACGTTACTTTGAAGCGCAGGCTTTAAGACACCATGGAAACCCAGATAGCACCTCATTTACCCTAGACGGTCAAATAGATAGCCCTGCGTCGGAAGAGTATGTACCAGTCGGGCACAGACCCGGTTTCCCTTCCCCAGTTCATGATAGTCTTTGCATAATGTATTGACATGCAGTAGAACTTCAATCACAGACCAAGCAGAAGGCCTTCGACGGATAGATGTGCAGCTTCGATTCGATGCAGAGTTTTTCGGTCTTCTCCAAGGTGATGTCAACTCTTTAGACAGCCTCCAAGCTCAGGAACAGAAGGCTCTGACAGACGAAATCCATGCTCTATCGACATCTATTACAGAGGTCGCCAAGTAAGTACACGGAGCCTCTCCCTCCTACTTGTGAGCGATGCTAATGTGCCTAGACCCAAGACTTCGTCATTTCACAAGAGTGATCTCAACAGGTGGAGGGAACTTTTCGATCTGTACCTTCAAGCGGGCATCTTCTTCTCTACCAACGAATTTGATCATGGTAGCCGAACCAGTGCTATGGCCGCTCAAAAGTTGCAGTGGTTCCAGAGCGAGGTGGTCAAAAGAGACATCATGGGTCTCTTCAAATTGAAAGCTAGCCACGCGGCATTGCAACAGTTCATCAAGATTAATCTTGCGATCCTCCAAAATCTTAAATTCCAGGAGATCAACCAGCGAGCCATCACGAAGATCTTAAAAAGTGAGATCTTCCTTTCCCTAGCCAAGGCTGTTGCTGACCAGTATCAGAATTTGACAAGAGGACGAATCTCGGCGCAGCAAGGACTTTCCCAAAGCTTATTCTGACCGATACCGTCATGTCTGGGTCCATGGCGAAAGCTGTCTGCTCGCAGATCTCCCAGGATCTTGTCCAAATCGTGCCCCAGGTGGAAGACTATGCTTGTCCAATCTGTTGTGACATTTGCTGGCGGCCCATTCGAATGAAGTGCAAGCACCTTGTTTGTATTCGCTGCACGATTCTGCTGCAAAGACAAAAGAAGCGAAATTGTCCTCTCTGCCGAGAAGATGTTATTTTGAAAGCTGATACAGGTATGTTTCCTTCCTCTTCTCGCGGCAATTATGATTGGTGCTGCTGCTCTCATCGCAAGATCGAACATGTCTGAGCAGTCGCTAATCCCTTGACCTAGACAACATCGACAGGGACCTGGAGAGATACCTCAGGAAGTTCTTCCCCAAAGAAGTTCTCCAAAAGCAGATTGCCAACGAGACAGCCGACGGAATTGAGCAATTTGGGCCGTATTACGTGCATCCCTCAGAGACCAACTGCACTGTGATGTAGGAGAGTTAGCTGGGTTGGTTTTAGGAAAGAAGAAGCGAGAGGAAATTGCGAATGATACCCCACCAAAATAGCCTTTGTATTGTACTGCTTTATGTACATAGCGTGAAGATAAGCGTGTTGTTAAGTCCATCATTGTGGACTATTCAGTGCATTCTGGTATGAAAGTTTTGCGTGGTTCTTACTCTTACTGTTCTTGAACGACTTAAACCCAGAAGTTCTTCTCTAAATCGCTGGTCGAAGATTTGAAGTTTCGAAACTCAGGAAACTGTTGCCTGATTAGCTTACCATGGGGGAAAAAACCGGAGTTTGAAGACTTCCAATCATATGTTCAGACCCTAGTTGCAAATCGACCATCCATCTATCCCTTAAGGTTCTCTCGAGCCTGAGATGTTGGACGTCCGAACTTTACTTGGTGAGATGTGCAAATGAACCGTATCCAAGGATCCCGCTGTAAGTACATCGACACCGGAATAACATCCCATCTCTTCTTCCTATCCTCTTTCCCGAAATCCGCCAGTAGCACAGGACTCATTCACAGGCCGCGAACAAGAAAAGTTCCCAATCAAAGAGATCCACAAAAATGCGACAATGCAACTCATTCTAGGAGGACAAAACTATACATTAATCCCAACTTCTACAATCAAGCTCCACAGTACCTTCTCAGAGATGAATGAACCAGCCTGCATCCTTATAGATTGGCAAGGAAAGGCTAATCTGCTGTCGTTGCCATTAGGTATTCTTGGAAGAAATCCAGCTTCGTAAAACTGTGGATATATGGTCACACTATAATACACACCGTGTAGTATTGACAGTCCACACCAAAAGAATTTCTTTCCTGATAGCAGATATTCGCTACCTACTTCTACCTACTTATGACAACATATTTATTTCCCACAGAGGATTGAAATTGAATCATGTAGCAGGTTGGAAACAGGGTAACTGCCAAATTCCCCATCACAGATTTGCCGGAGAGGTGATACGACAGTATGGACTGAACGTCCATCGACTTGATTTGTCGACTTGTGCTGTTAGCAGAAGCGAACCTCTAAAGCACTCGACTATTCTACGGCGTTCTCAAAAGAAAAAGAAAACAAGTAGGGACTCCATGGCAGAGCTTAGCTGAGAGCCATAGCTGAGAAAACCTTCGTCGGCATTCATTGCATAGCATCTCGAGAGGAGCCATGTTATCCATGATTAATTTCTCGTCGGTGACATATTTGGAGAACCAGGTCGACAGCAGAAGCTTCTGCGAACCAAGTTGATTTACTCGACGGATTGGCAGAGGTCACCACCAGCTCGAGACTTCAAGGGCATCATGTGATGGCAGAGCATTTAAAATCTATGTTAATTTCATACGCCAGATAGCGTGTGCCATCATCGACCAAACCATGCCAGAAAAAAGTCCAGTCCTAATACATGCTCACAAATGCCAACGCCTCTCACCACTCCCAAGCCCATTCCTCAAGCATTCAATATGGTATCATCGTCATCTTCATCGTCAAAAGTCTCGACTTCGTCAATAGCTCCCGCTCGCTCCGTACCAAGTCCCTGAAGGGGCGGCTCCTTCTCTGCAACGTGAATGACGGCTTTACCTTGGACCTCTTGGACTGACTGTCGCCATTCCTTCCAGTCTTTCTCGTCTCGAATTAGAAACGCAATTAGCATGCTAGGATCCATCTCCTTGATGTGGATCCGGCGTAACCTCCGTGTGTGGCAGGAATCTATGTCTTCTTGAGAGTAATCTTCAATCTTCTCGGGTAATGGAAGAGCGGGACGAGTCTGGTGGGGATCTAGATAGAAGAAGTACTGTCCCTGAACGCCTATGAAGTAATGTGACGAGGAAGGTTGCCCACTGTTCGGATATTAGCGGGACTTTAGCTATTGGTATGCTGTATCAGGAACTTACCCAGCAATGCCAATAGACTGCGGCATTTGTAAAGCGGACTTCAAGGCCTCCCAGTAGACTGGTGTGATCTTGTCGAGGCCCAGTCTCGTTCCTACCAAAATTAAGGTTGGCTTGAAAGACTTTCCATCAGGCTTTGCAATCCTCATGAACGAGTCCTCGTAAACTTCTAAACCATCACCAGTCAAGTAGACTCGTAGCTCAGAAGACTCATGATCGTTCGTTAATGCTCTGGAAAACGATTAGTGACTACAGAATACTGCCAAGGAGAAAGAATCTTCACTGAATACAGCGTGCCGTTGCCGAAGGCCCGAACCACTCTCCGGGATGTTTCCCACAAGCAGTAGCTCCATGCTCGACGAATTTGTGAATAGAGTAGGGGGCTTGTGGATTATCTGCGAATAATGATATAATCTCTCGTTCTTCCCGACTTGCAGAGCCCCGACGCCAATCTACTAAGCCATCAGTTATGTATAAGAAGAGCCCCTGGCGGATTTTCTGACCTCTTCCCATCCGTAACATGACCAGAGCATTCGCGAGAAGACTCTGCCCCGACCTTATCATGCATCCCCAACCAGTATCAGAAGTAAATCCAACTTGATCAACGAGTTGGCTGCGCAGCCGAACTGACAAGGACATTGCAGATGCAGCCTTGGGATCTTGAGACTTCGGGATTGTCGGGAAGTTGGAGCGGTAGGTAAGCCATATTCTTGCTTCGAAATCGTCTAGGAAAGGCGCAGGCCAGCCTCCAGCTCCATCTTGCTCATCGTATGCTAAACCGGAGTCTATGCTACTCGCCGTACTATCCGGCGGAGTCACAGGTTTTGCTGGACGACTCGCAGAGGCATACTTTATATCAGGGAGAGAGGCAGACGTTGTGTCAAGCGGTTGTTGTTTGGGGGAGACCTTGTATTCCTTGCCCAGGCACCATATGGGGGATCGTACGGCTGTATCATTTGTTGGTTCGGGGTCCCAGAAGTACTGAACTATCCGCTTGTATTTTCCAAAGTCAACAGTCGTCATGTTCACGCTCTGGGGATCTCGACAGTGGATAACGAATGCATCGACGTTGATGGTAATCGCGGGGAACGTGGGGCAACAACAGCGATCTCGAAAGTCAGCACTGACCCGACCAGACCAGGCCTTATCAGATGTGAGCTTCGACAGCGAGTTGTTATTGGAAGGCAAGACGTCGCGACGGTCGGGAAACCTTTGATGAATCTGCGAGAATCAAGCACTGGAGTCACCAGGGTGTATGCAGTAGGAGAGTAGGAGAGCTTGTTGAGCTGACGGAAGTGGGAGTGAGTTCAGAGCAGCCAGGCCAGGCCAGGCTCCTGATGACCATGAGGTGCCGTGTCACAGGGCTGGCTCCTGGGCTGGGTTGGGCTCGGCGTTCGCTTGTGGCGGCAGCACGATGCAATCCTCTGAGTATAGAATCTCAACTCAAAGTCAAAAACAGTTATTGTACACAGAAGCTAGAAACTAATCGCTTATCTATTAGCAGCTCAACACAATTCGAAACAAGTATTTTGCAAATATGCCCGTAAACTTTGGACTGGAAGCTGCCGCAGCTATAGCTACTCCTACTCATACCTTATCGGCGATAAGCTCACGCCAAGAATATGAGGTAGGTCATGCAGGAAAATGAATATGCTGTCCCTGCCTGGATCGTTCCTAGGACTCCCAACACCTCACTTTTCCCCTCTGGTACAACATTGGAGGAGGCCATGTCAGTCAGATCTGTGCAGCCAATTCGATAAAAACAGACACAGCTGCAATCATGCCGCGACCGAAGAAGGCTTCGAAGAGGGGCAACTCTCAAGCTTCTCGTGGCGGTGGTCGAAAAGCTATCGACACGTCGTTTGTACCATTTAATGGCACTTCTACGCCTCGCAAGGGTCATGGTGAGACAAACCTGAGCTGGAGTGATATATTGGCATCTTATTGACGATCTCATAGCAAACTTTACGCTTCAAGAAGAGGCTCGTAACACGGAACGCCACCAGTCATTCTGGAACACCGACCAAAGACTTCGAGACAGCAGGGTTAGCTTTGTGAGTGCTGGTCGAATTTTGCCTACAGAGCCAGATGACACCGAGGCTGCTCTTGCAGACATGACTTTAGAGTCCCCCGAGCCAGGTGGTGGAGAAGCAGATCGAGATCAGGAGCTGCATGAGGAGCTGGACCGGGAGGTTGTGGAGCAGGAGCACGAAGAGCAAGAGGGGATGGAGCAGGACCATAACGTTCTCGAGACACCGAACTACACATCCATTAAGACTCCTATCACCGCGCAGACTTTCGACTTCGTTATTGACACTGAAGGCAGTGGTCAGTTTCAGACAGGTATTCCCCCACCGAAGCTGCGCTCACCCTCACCAACCCCGTCGAATTCGAGCGAGGAAGTCATACTCTTCCGCGGACGTGGCTGTAATCAGGAAGTCAGAAGCGTGTCGAAGCCTTCACAACCATCCCAGTCATGCAGGAAGATTCCCGAGAATATAGACACAAAGATTAGAATTGTGGAGGATAGAATTCATGAGCAAACCGAATTACTCCAAGAAGTCATTACAGAAACTCGTTCAATTTCACTACCAGCCTCATCATCCAAAGTACGCGAGGATGTTGATTTCGAGTCGATCCTCCCTCCGAATGGTAAAGGTCGTGGTCCCAAAGGAGGTCGTCGTAACAAGAACACATCCGCGGAGACGATGGAAGAAGATGCAGTGATCGCTGACTACATTGCGAATATGGACGCGGAGGATCCTATGTTCGAATTGTTCAATCAGCGTGATCTGGGTGGCGACGAGGAAGAGGTATGGCAAGATACCGAAGCTTCTTCTGGAGAACCAGTCACAGACTCGACTCCTGCATACCACGGTGGGTGGGATCGATCAGACATTGAAGACTTTGATGATCTCGGTACTTCTGATGGTGTTATGGGGGAAGTCCAAGCCATTCTCTCCAAGAGGGAGCGTCCTTCTGGCACACAGTATCTTGTTGTCTGGGAAGATCAGACAGTAGACGACGCTCGATGGGTACCTGCAACTACCTTGACAAGTGTAGTCGCGCTGACATTCATTGAGACCTTTGAAACGGAAGAGAAGCTCGTAGCGGAGTTCCAAGATAACGGAGAAGATAGCAGTGACTCTGATGACGATCTCGAAATCGACGTCGAAGTAGAGGAGGACGAAGATGATGCCGATCTGATCCAGAGAAAGATTGATCGCATGAGCGACGAAAGAATTGCGAGACTCTTGTCAAAGCAGGAGCAGCTTGGTATGGGCTCTGATGAGATTCTGCTCTTTGATGAGGACGAGGACGATGAGAACGATGCCGTTCAAGGATACAGACCCTCTTTTTGCATGCCCAAGTCGACACACAAGCCAATTCGCGGACCCAATCGAGCAAAGGGAGATTTCCCATCTGCTACGCTGCTAGCCGATGCATATGATGGGTTCGACGTTATGGATTTCGATCGACCAAGCCTGAGGAAGAAGCCAAAAGGCCGCAAAGGCAAGCTTGTCTTAGACATATCCGACTCCGAGCTCGAGGCTTCAATGCAGGTAGCATGGGACAATGACCGTGAAAAGAAGAAGGAGAGAAAGCAGGAGCGTGAAGAATTACGAGCCCAAGGTCTACTTGGCAGCAAGAATGGCAAGGTCGATATGAAGCTGAAATACAAGGAGGGCATGGGTATTCATGCCGTCAAGGAGGAGATCAAGTCTTTCTTGATGGGTGGCAATACCACGTGAGTTCTCCTTTGCTATGTGGTGACTTTCAACTGACTCTTCAGACTCTCCCTACCTCCCATGGGCAAAGCCGACCGCAAAGTCGTTCACGAACTTGCAAATGCTTTTTATCTAAAATCCGAGTCTGCTGGTAACGGTGACAATCGCTTTCCAATCCTCTACAGAACGACTAGGACTCTGGCCTTCAACGACGGTGACTTCGCCAAGGTCGATGCAAGAATTTCTCGCCGATTCCTCCCACGAATGGATGTCGGCGGCAAGAGAGGCGGGGGAGCAAAGCGTGCTGCTGGTGCCGGTGGCTTCAATCGCGCTGCTGTCAGCTATAAGGATGGCGATATTGTTGGTGGATCTGCTCCTGAGCTTGGTGCTGACAACAGGGGTCGTGCCATGTTAGAGAAGATGGGTTGGAGCTCTGGCACAGCCTTGGGTGCTCTTAACAATAAGGGTATTATGCTGCCTGTCTCTCACGTTGTCAAAACCACCAAGGCAGGATTGGGATAATTTTTGTGATTGAGCAAAGTATTGGACTTCCCATATTTTAGCTTGGCGTTGAGTTTGGGCCTTTGACACCAACTTGTCGATGTTCGTAAGATCGGAAAACTTGCGTTTCTACGCTGAGCTCAACGCGTTATTACGCATGTTTCCACGTAGAAATCAGAGCCTGTAACGAATATTCAAATATACCACTGCGAAAGACTGAAAGGTGCGTGTTTGTTCATGTTTCAATTGATTGTCTTCTCGATTTCCCTATCCGAAGACTTATTGTACAGCCACGTACCCCGAAAAGCAGACCGTTGAAGACATATGCCCCCATAAAAAGCAGACCATCCATAACGCATTAAAAAGAGACCCGAGGATTCCGGAAGCAAGTCTGACTTCATCATCAACCCAGATGACCCAAGGCCAAAGCAGATCCGGCACCCTATGAAAACCCAAACTGAAAAGCAACCTATTTCGTTGATGAGGAGTACTTTGTGACAGCCTTGGTACCTTCGGAAACGGCGTGCTTGGCGAGTTCACCGGGGAGGATGAGGCGGACACTGGAACTGATTAGTAGTGGGCTTGAGACGCGATGCGACTTGTACTTACGAGGTTTGGATCTCGCGGGATGAAATGGTGGACTTCTTGTTGTAGGCGGCAAGCTTGGAGGCCTCGGTGGCAACACGCTCGAAGATGTCTGTGGGCTATGTTAGAAGTGCGGGTGCAATCTGGATGGGGTGAGCTTACCATTGACGAAAGAGTTCAGGATTGACATGGCGCGGTTGGAGATACCAGTGTCTGGGTGGACTTGCTTGAGAACTAAAAGTTCAAATATTAGTAAGGGTATTGATAGAGAAAAGACGCGACTTGAAGATTTTGGTGGAAGATGAGGTCCATTGAGCGCGATGTTGTGATGTTGTTGACGCGCCAGATCTTGCGATCTCAACGCGACTTCGGATTCTGAGAAAACGTACCCTTGTAAATGTATGAAGAGTAGGTCTCCTTGCGCGTCTTGGTTCTCTTCTTCTTCTCTCCGGTCGCACTGGTCTTCTTTCCAGCTTCGGGTTTGGCTGGTGCCTTTGCAGCTGGTGCCTTGGTGGCGGGCTTCTTGTCTGCGGCCTTTGGTGGCATTTTGGATGATGTTACGGGACTGTAAAGGTGTTGGATTGAAGTAACTGAGTGTGAGTGAGATGGAAATGGACGTGGTGTTGAGAGTCGATGTTGGCGTTGATGATGAATGAAGGAAGGAGAAAAGGAAGATGGGAAGAGGGCGGCGTTCAAATATAGCTAAAAGGCAGTGATCCCGCTTGTTGGTGTACTTTCCGTGTTGTTAGGGGCTAAGCCTAAAAGAATGGGCGTGAGCAGCTGACAATCAGGCCAATCAGGGCCGCCGCACGCGTCTTCACCCCTGTAATTTTAGGGACTCTGCACCCAAATCACCACCGAGCTACGCCAACTGTTATTTATTAGGTCGCAGGTCCCCAGCGAAAGCAACCTCTTCCTTCTTTCATCAACTTCTTCGCCCACCATCACCACGCCACGCAACATCCACGTTCGCCATCCATTCCACATCAACAACAACTTCATCTTTTTTCCATCAACCAAAACAAACAACCACACCTCAAAATGACTGGAGGCAAATCCGGAGGAAAGGCCAGTGGCTCTAAGAACGCTCAGTCGTAAGTAATCCGCTCTCTCTTCAACAATTCTTCAAAGACGTCTTCATTACCTACCTGAAGTCGCGTCGCGATCTCGTTACATGTGCTCAACAAATCCAACGACTTTCAAGTTTAATTTCAAGCTCGTTCGATTTGCTAACTATCCATAGTCGTTCATCCAAGGCTGGTCTCGCATTCCCAGTTGGTCGTGTCCACCGTCTTCTCCGCAAGGGTAACTACGCTCAACGTGTTGGTGCTGGTAGGTTTTAGCTGTTTCACGACGCGTATTCTCTTTACTGACGCGTCTACCAGGTGCCCCCGTCTACCTCGCTGCTGTCCTTGAGTACCTTGCGGCCGAAATCCTCGAGTTGGCTGGTAACGCCGCCCGTGACAACAAGAAGACCCGTATCATCCCTCGTCATCTCCAACTCGCCATCCGCAACGATGAGGAATTGAACAAGCTTCTCGGACACGTCACAATCGCACAAGGTGGTGTCTTGCCAAACATTCACCAGAGTAAGTTACTTCACGTTCGCGCACTCATTGCATTCACTGACACACATTCTAGACCTCCTGCCAAAGAAGACTGCCAAGGGTGGAAAGACTGCCAGCCAAGAGCTATAAGTTTTTGTTTTGGGCTGGTTGGGTTTCTTGAGGGTCTGCTTTTCATGATAATGGGGTGTCGTATGGGTCTGGGTTCATGGCTGCTTTTTCCGCGTTCTGGTTGTACATTAAAATCCATGGCAATGGATGAGGATTGCATTGAGATCAATCTTATGAGAAACCGATAAACAACTACATCACGTTTCACTCGTCTATATAGAGGTGAAATGACTGGAATAACTTTACTTACAATGGCTTACGACCTAGATATCTACTCAGCACCGAAATCTAGCGAGGCCTCATTCACGCGATGAAGCTTACATTGAGCTTGAAGTGGGATTGGACACGGTCGATTCTTTCACAATGTTTGGATCATCGCATATTGAAAAGACCAGATTAGGAATATCATAGCTATTTCTGACTATATCTCTTCTCAGTGAAGTGATTACGGATTTGCCTAGATATGCGTCTTTCTTGCTTTTCTATGGAGTTCATAAATCAGGGTATCGCGTGGCAGGTATGGGAATCAAAACAACACTGGAAGGGAATAGTGACTGCTAGCGCCAGGAGCGCGTTGAACTCTTTGGAAGATCGGGTAGGTACAACGAGGCTTCTCCGATTCCGCAGTCTTCCTTTATGACCACTGATGTTATGTACAAACGATTTCCGACCCTCAAAGTCAAGTAACTCCTTATTCCGAATTCCAATTTCTATTTAGTGATCTCAGTTGGAGCTGCGTACTTGTTAGCTTACGAGTTGATATATCGAAGCGTTCGTAACTTACGGGTCAAGATTGGTGCAGGCAGGTTTCTCTCGAATTTGGAACCTGATTACGCAGATTTGTTAGTCGTGGATATCCTCACCAAAGCTTGGTTCTCTCAGGATCACGAACCTCCGGGTGCTGTAGGCGCATGATATGGATCTGGGTGCTTCCATTTCTCCAACTCTGCTTCAGTCTCTTGGAACAAAGCCTGAGTATCCCATTAGTAACCATGTTTCCCATCCTGGAGCTTCGTGAGACTTGCCCGCTGCTGTCTGGGGTCCTTGATATTCTTGTTGGCCTCAAATAACGACCTGATGTACATAGCCTGGCCCCTCCATAGATACCTGTGGACGGCCCAGTCGAGTGATAGCTTCAATGAACGTCGATAGAGCGACCTGCAGAACATGATGGTCAGCATCTAAAGCTTCAATGGCATTGGTTGTGAGGGGGACGTACGAGACTACTTGTTTCGTAGACATTTTCCTGGTGCGCGCGGAATTGGCTCGACAGCCCACTTGCTCAGCTACAACACAGAAGCGACTTCTTCAATCATAGACCTCCGAGTATATGCCTTGATAATCCTGTCGCTGTGGTGCAGTCGTCGAATGGCGCTGTGGTAGCAGATATTGTACACGAGCACTGGAGCTCGCTGGGCTGGTCTACTGTAGTCGCGAGATGTCGGAGCGTCGGCTATTGTAGCGCCATCGCTTGGATGAGGCTGCTCGTCGGAAGTATCCCGTGCATCCTGGCCAGAATACTTGCTTGTTGTTTGACAGAGCTGCTCAAGATTTTCCCTCCTTTCTTTCAATTCCTCCACTTCCCACTCTTTCATCCCATATTACCTCAAGATGCTTTCAAGGCGAGTCCTGGTAGCTTCGCGCTTTCTACGTGCCTCTCGTACGCCTCAACTTCGATACCCTTTTCCAGCTGTCGCCCAGCAGTTTCGCTCCTATGCAGACAAAATCGTCAAGGTGCCAGAGATGGCCGAGTCCATTTCCGAGGGTACACTGAAGCAATGGTCGAAGCAGATTGGGGATTTTGTCGAGCAGGATGAGGAAATTGCTACGATTGAGACGGATAAGGTTGGTCGAACTCAAAACCAGACTTGCTTAAGCTATCTCTAATTATGGTCATTGCAGATTGATGTCGCAGTCAATGCCCCCGAGGCCGGTACTATCAAGGAATTCCTCGCCAATGAAGAAGACACCGTTACTGTTGGACAGGATTTGGTCCGCATGGAGCTTGGGGGAGCACCAGAGGGCGGAGACAAGGAGAAGGCGAGCTCGGAGCCTAAAGAGCCTGCACCCAAGGAACAATCTACGTCTTCTGACCCCGAGCCATCGAAAAAGGAGGAATCGAAGAAGGAGGAATCGAAGCCCACAAGCTCTGCTCCGCCGCCCCAAGAGAAGAAGCCTGAGCCAAAGAAGGAGTCTCCACCAAAACAGACCGAGTCAAAGTCAAGCTCTGCGCCAACGCTGGGAAATCGTGAGGAGAGACGTGTGAGTGAAGACCTAGGCATGCAATGCCTACTGCTTGGGTGCTGATGATATCTACAGGTCAAGATGAACCGAATGCGCCTCCGTATCGCCGAACGTCTAAAGCAATCACAGAATACCGCAGCTTCCTTGACAACGTTTAACGAAGTGGACATGTCATCGCTGATGGAATTCCGGAAACTCTACAAGGATGAAGTTCTAAAGAAGACCGGAGTCAAGCTCGGTTTCATGAGTGCCTTCTCACGTGCTGCGGTACTGGCAATGCGAGATATTCCTGCCGTGAATGCTTCCATTGAGGGACCAAATGGTGGAGATACCATTGTCTACAGAGACTATGTCGATATCAGTGTGGCTGTTGCTACTGAGAAGGGATTGGTCACTCCAGTTGTCCGAAACACCGAAACAATGGACCTTGTTGGCATCGAGAAGTCCATTGCGGAGTTGGGCAAGAAGGTAAAGTCTGATCTCATCATCATATGGGATATATGCTAATGCGGTTTTAGGCTCGCGACAGCAAGCTGACAATTGAGGATATGGCCGGTGGAACTTTCACCATCAGCAACGGTGGAGTCTTCGGCTCCTTGATGGGTACCCCAATCATCAACCTTCCTCAAACAGCTGTTCTTGGGCTCCATGCTATCAAGGATAAGCCAGTCGTTGTGAACGGCCAGATTGTTATCCGCCCTATGATGTACTTGGCATTGACATACGACCACCGTCTCCTGGATGGCAGAGAAGCTGTACAATTTTTGGTGAAGGTCAAGGAGTATATCGAGGATCCTCGACGCATGCTCTTGTAAGCTGTGGATAATAAAGTGTGGATTTGGACCCTCTTTCCATTTGTCATTTGTCTTAGCTCGCATCCTGCATTGTATACTAGATTAATGACATGCACGCTGAGCCTTCCTTGACGCTCTGGCAGTACCAAGCTGGAGCAGGTTAGGATATTGTCCTTTATTTCCCATTCTCCGGTGCCGATACGCGAACACATTACGGAGAACGTATTCGGAGACCATCAAGTTAACAGTATTCGCATTTCTACGGAGCGAAGTCTCTCGCTCTGGTTGTCCCCCTCCATGCACGAGGTCCGCTCTTGTTGTGATGTGTAGCTACAACCCTCCTCTTCCCCAGTTCGTGCGGAGGCGCATGCTTCTAAATCGTAGAAATCCGGTTCAGTAAAGGCATGTTACTGCGAATCGCTGGTTGCCAGACGTGCACTGCTAACCATGGATGACACGGACTGCCGGAGAGAGGAAGGTGTCATCGATTTCATCTTTATGTTGTGTATGGTAGGAGTTAAACCTTCGCTCTTCGCTCTTCGCTTGCTCAATCTCGTCCTGTTGTCTTAGCTCGCTGGGTCTCGCCTCATTCTACAGCATACACTGCTCCGGAAAAGCCTTCGTGTTACTTCCCCAAGGATATTTCATGTCGTATATCCAAGAGTAAATCCTGGCGTGAATACCATGACACATTTTTTGAGTGGGAATCATCAAGTGCAGCTTTATCCACAAGGTGTGTCTTCAATTTGTAGCTACATCATCTGAAGCCCACCTACAGGTTTATAGTCGTCAAATTGCTGCAGACCATTTCACATAACTTTCCCCTTGCCATCACGATTTGTCCAGTCTCCAACTCCGCCTTCCTTGTGCAACAGTCGCTGAAGTCGACGGGGTTACTCAAGCAGCCACTACTGATAGCGGGAGCTTCTACCTCCAAATTTCTTCTGGCACCAGCGCACCAGAGACTCTAAGGTCCAACTGAGCAGTATTATGAATACCTCCACTGCAAATATAACCGCAGAGCCAAGTGCCTAGAAACAATGATATTGCCCTACGTTCATAATCTGGTTTTCGCACATATTCACCAGCCTTGGCGTACCAGCTGTAGGAAGAAGCGTACCGAAGCCTCCGTATTCTGCTATGTACTTCGATACCTACGAGACAATGCTATCCTGAAATCTGGCCAGGGGAGCGTTGAATCAGCCAGTCACCTTGGTTTGCCACTCATTCGGTAGTCCCGATGAGATGGACTGAAAAGAAGTGTTTGAAGCACGGAGTGCCGCGCTGCTGAGTCCTGGTGGTCCCCCGACACTGCTGATCATCTCCTTATCTTAAATATCCAATCTTAGCCGTACTAGTGCTCCTAGCTGGGTATTGTTGAGTCAAATTTGAAGCCCTTGGAGGTACTCCCTGGGCGTCCTATTTAATTCTGTCACAGTATTGGTTTTCGGGTTCCGAAATTCGTATGATCTATGCACGCAGGCACGCTGGTGGGATTAGTGGTACCGTAGAGAGTGGCATCATCACCCCGCAGGTTTCCACTGGCTGCACGGTCTGCGTAGAATGGTGGGTCGAAGACGTGTTGGAAGTAATTTATACCATTACTAGTCATGTCATTACTAGTCATACAAAATATGGATGTATCCGCATCCGCACGATTCAAGTCCTCCATGCGCTCCTACTTGGTGATCTATATGGGTCACATATGACAGCTTTGTCTGCCCTATATTATTTTCACTCAGACATTCGTAGATTTCTCCCACATTGCGGTTCTGACAAAACACCTCGATCAATAGAATTCGCACGCTATGATCCAAGTTGGCAAGATAGGTGGGCAGCCATCATGCATCCAGTTCGATTGTTCAAGTCATGCTCAGCACTTCTGTAATTTCCATATCTGCTGAAAGTGGGCAGTAGAGATGCCGGGTGTGACCTGAAGTGAACCTACGCCACGTTGTAACGCAATGTCAACATTGTCAAATCGATTACTGTCCCTCCAGTAGTATATATAGTCGGTAGTCCCGATAGAATCGTGTCCTAGACCTCGCGGCCCAATATAGTACTTCAAGACGTCTGTGCCGTCAACTGCTGATGACGTTGATCTTCGGTACGGAGCAGGTGGCCATCTTCTTGAACTTAGTTCTATTTTCGTCCAGGCATTGGTATCCATATGCTCGTACGAATCTGGCCAATTCTTTGACATCTCCAGTGCCTTCACTTGGCCAAGATAACAAATCTTTGAATGGACAAGTGGCTACAACTTTCGTACTGTATGACATTTACTAGGCAAGAAACCCAAGACAGCTCGCAGCAGAATAACTGTTCCTCCCATCACAATTCTTCGCGTGGATAGTTGCTAGGCGGCTCTTTCCAGCCGACTGTTTGGAATACAGAGGGGTTCCAAATTGACTGTTGTACTGTGCATCTGTGAGAGCGTTGAATGTAATGAATTCGCAGCTTTTTGGGACGATCCTATCCTCGCTTATAGCCTATGTTAAAGCGGCAATCCTGGACAATAGAATAGTCACCGCGGTAGAGGCGGCAAAACGGAGCAGGGTTGGAAGCAAGTAAGAAACTAAGCACGTTGCGAGCAGAAACGCCCTCCAGGCCATACCACTCGAGCCAGGAGCCAGATGGTACCCAGCTGAGAAGTGCTCTTGTGTGAAACTTGGTGTTGGTGATAGACACCGTCATGCTCTGAACTGGGTGATCGGATTTGGTGGATAGAGAACGAGTGTCGACCAGAAGCGGGTGCCCACTATGCTCATGAAGGTCGCCGCGTCGCTGCTATCAGGAGGCAGCTTTTTCGAGTTTCAGGGCAAGTGAAGCTGCGGGCCAGCCGTCGTTGGAGTAGTTGCTCCAACGACCTGTTGCAAGTTTGTATTCGGTTGTCATTTGGAAGCAATTTCAAGTCAAATGGCATATCTGAAGAGTCTGGTCGTAAGTAGGGCGAAGGGTGAGGTTTTGAAACTTATCCTATCCCTGCATCGCTGCTACCAGTCCTGTTGAACACTTCTCTGGACCCATGGCGCTTACTGGAGGTTGTGTGTGTGTTTGTGTGTGTGTCAGTGGTTGCATTCGGTTTTTTTCTACATCACTTCTAGAGTGGTCGGATGCCAATTAGGAAAATTGCGGCTGCGATTTATTGAAAGCATGCCGTGGGCTGGGTGCAGTCCTGGATCGGGAAGGCGTTCAGCTGAGTTCTGGATGGGCCCTGGGTGGGATGCATGGACGGATATGGCGTATCACTAGGCAATTTACGTCTTTGAGGCGAGGCTGCAGATGAATGCCAATGGAGCTGAACTATGCTACATACTCCAAGTAGCACCTCTAAGAGTCTTCACACCGTCTTGGAATGTGCCCAGTGTACTTGAACGCCTGGTGAGGGAACTTCCGCCAGTTGAGTGATGGTTCGAAAACAATATTTGTAGCCCATGTTGGGCACCACATCCCACTGCTTCGCATATTTAAATATGTGCCAATGAATCGAGTGAGCTATATTAAGTGCGCATGCACTTATTCTTATTGCTCGAGCATGCCAGAATTTACCCAGCATATTTGGGAAGGCTCCCAAAATCAAAGAGATTTAATCTTCACGTTCCTCACTTCGCCATCATCGAGAAGGAACAGTCGACTTCGTCTCCAATGTCGTCCCTGATATTTGTTGTGTTATGCGCCCTGCCTTCGGCTAATATGATATTGGCTCAAGATATGGTAAGATAGCCTGCTTATATACTGGGGGCTTCATAAAAGCATGCACCTCTGGACCCTCCGATGTTGCACAGCTCTCTTTTACATCTGCAGCTTTCGTAGGAACATTCCCTATCTGCTCTCTCTTCTACCCCTAAAGGGTTTCGCTTCGTAGAACTATCTGTTTTCGAGATGTGCCTGGGCATCCGACCATTCGGAAGCTGAAAGGATAGGTGCTGATCTGTTTCAAGCGCCTATGTGAACAGTCTACTATTCAAAATCCGGACAATCATGATCAAGCTTACAGTACCTATCAAAATTACATTGAAACAAAATCTCCAGCTTGCGTCCGCAAGTCTGACTTCTGTCATCGGAGGACCACTTTCAACTTCACCCTGCAGAGATGCCGGAAATGTCCGTACCTACCCAGAGAAGGATTCCAAGTTGCTGACTTGTGAGCAACTTGGAAAGTACTTGCAGGTTGTGTTGCAACGTATTCGGGTTTCTTTACCGCCGTACCCTTGTAGATCAGACTCCGTGTCTTTACTATAGAAAGGGAGAGTCACCATCTTATATCGGTCCCCAGTATGACTCAATTGCTGCTACTTGTTTGTATTACTATGTCGCAGCAGATCAAATCGGCTATTGATCTGTGCTTGCTTTTTATGGCGGATGAGAGCCTGATCCTCCCTGCCAATCAGTCAATGATGCATCTACAAGTCTATCTTCCTCCCGCCAGTTACCTATAACAAACTTACCTACTCCTGGTGGCCCATATAGTGCTGTTAATGACATTCCAGATACTTCGATTGTCTCCACCCCGGTCTGTTAGTATTACGCTGTAGGGGTCACGCTGTCAAATAATAGTGGGAGATCCGTGGTATTACTCGTGCGTAGAGGGTTTGAAGACCTCCTCTCATACGCTCACAGACCTTACCATAGGTGCCACTGGTACCGGTGAGTCGACCGGACCTTAAGGGTGGCGTTCATCAAATACAGGACTCTTTATTTGGCCTATACCCTCATTCACGTCAACTTTGAGGTCCGAACTTTCGTTGTCAACGTTCAAGGAGTCCATGTGTGAATTGACCTCGATTGTCGTTGTAGGCAGAGGTATTTCGTCCACAATCGTTCCTAGTGCCTTTGCGCCGGTTACAACCAGGGTTTCGGGTGCTTCGATGCCGTTTCCACCGGCAAAATCACATTCTTAGCTAGAAATGATTGCTCTGATTTGAATCTCATAGTCAGTCTTACTAGGGCTGATTGCTATCGTCGCTGCTCTTGTAATTTGACGATGCGTGCAATACCGCGGAGTAACCCTGATTGGCATGAAGCATTTAATTTCCAATGGGAAAGTCTAGGCGATCTACGAGATAGCATTGGAGATAAAGTTACGAGGAGTTCATACACTGTATTGATAGCAAGTAAGGCAGTAGTGCGTCGTTAAACGGATTACAGCTACTTGGTTTGTCAACAAGCATACCTTTTTGCTTGGATCGTTCTCAGCTATATGATATACATAACTACTAAACTGTGGTTTGGAGCATTGGAATATGGGAGGCCTACCAATCATATTAATTTGCCTTCTTTCATGGTCTTGTGGCTAGCTGGGTGTCATTATAGGGGCCTAAACGCCTTTTGACCTTTCTGGGATGGCTGGTCAGATTAAGCGAGAAATCGTTTTCAACATGTAAACAAACATCTGATTACTTATAAGTAGGTCCGAGCCTCTTACCCCGATTGGTACATGGCTGTGATACAGAAATTCGGCTGTCTTGATTCTGTGGGAGAAGCGAGGGGACGGTGCAATGATCTGTATTGCTGTCCTACCCCATTTGATTACTATCGATTCACATCACAATTCGGAACCAAACGTAAGGAATAATTTGCAATGTCTAAGGCCCCGTTTAACAAATCTCAAAACACACCCCACTTCAACATACTTGGTATCGACCTCTCAAGCCTCATTTGTGTAGAAACGGATCACAACTTAGGCTGCGGCACGAGGCGGGGAATTTTTTACTTTGAGTGCCCCTTTAGCCACAGGTAGCTACTGGTCCCCCCAATAGGGAAGAAATCCCTGTAGGAGGTATGTTTGCATTAAATTTTCATAGATATATCTAATTATACATTAATCAATATTTGATCTACATTTATATACATTTATATATAATTATACCGAAAAATTCCCTACAGGGGTATTTATAGGGGATATATTTTGTTCCTCACCTGAAGGGCCCTTACTGCAGCTTATTATAACTACGCTTGTCTCTCATCAGGGTTGACAATTACAACTACTACCTTGAAAGGGAATACAGGCCTGAGTACACTATTATAATCGGAATTGTTACGTAATAAATAATTGAGTTACTATTAAAGGACTGTTAAGATATCTCAAAGCAACTGTTGCCTATTAAATTTGATTTACTTATTTTAAGACAGTGTACTCAGGACAGCGCCTTCCCTTAAAATATAGTACGGCACATACGTAATCACGAGGATCCTTAAGATCTGATCTTCATGTCCTATGGTCTACTTCGTACCCAATCAGATTGAAGGATACCAGAGGATCGCTACAATATCTTGGTACTCGATGATCAATGCTATTCTAAATATCGGCAATCTAAGCACATATCTATTTCCAACGATTTTACAAGTCAGGTCTGGACCTGTGCTTAGATATTGTCTGTGGTTAACGTACACCGTGAACAGACAGTTGTATTGCGAAATAAACGGACATGCGTAGCTAAAGGATAGATCATACAATACGAGTAGATCGATACGACAGTACATATCGTCTATCCCAAGAGCGGGAATCATAGCAATTTATTCTCCAGTTGATTCATTCCAAAATATTGTGCTCAGTGAGAAAATGGTCTGATCTGATACTTACGGTCATCCTCTGGTCTCTCCGCAGGCGGAGTATCCACGAATTGAGGATGTATGTAGAAGGATGGGTCACTGCCCCCCGGCAGGTTAGAAGTACTGAAACCGTTACCCAGCCATCTCAGCCTATTCCCTTCTAGGCTCTCGAAGTCAAAATCTTCCCACCGTGGAGCTCGCAATACTTCGATGCAGTGCTGACTGCTACCAGGCCATAGTCCAACGACTCTTGCTGTATCACCCTGCCCGACCTTGTACCAGCTTCTGCACTCGTCCATGAAAACAGTTCTTGTGAAATATTCACCAACATACACCGAGAAGTCTTGAACACTGGAGTTCTTCGGTGACATTGTCACATAATCTTCTTTCTGAAGCTTGCGAATACACTTCACAATATAATCGCCCTGGGCCTCGACTTAGATCGTCAGCACAATACGAAAATCAAATCTCAATATCAAAATCTTGTCAAAAACGGGTGGGAAGGAGTCCATACTGATCGCTGTCAAAGATCCAGACCCAACGCCCGAGTTTGGACCGAGCATAGTGAAATAGTTGGGAAAATCCTGATTCGTGATACCAAGGTAGGTCTTGACGTAGGGCGGAGATTCTGTGGTCAAGCTTGCTCCATCCCGGCCAACAGCGAGAGTTGATCGTGAACCTCCAAGACTGAACCCAGTAGCACATACTAGAACGTCTAAATCGATCTCTCGTCCAGTAGCCAAACGTAGTCCGTGCTTATTGATGGCCTCAATCTCATCTGTGATGAAGTCCACATTGTCCTCGACCAGAGCCTCCAGGTAACCTGGACCAGGAGTGAGGCGGCGGCAGCCCGGGGCAAAAGATGGCATGAGCTTTGCTGCGATTTCCGGTTTTTTTCTGAGACGCGTCTGCATCGTCTGGGAAAACATCCGTCTCACGGTTCCTTGCATCTCTGAATCTTGAGCGTTGCCGGATAGAACATACTCCCGTCCGTTTCAATCGTTTTGCGAAACTCTAAATAGGCAGCAGAATCCGATGCCAAAGAGTCACGAAACTTCGGGGAAACTTCCGAGTCATAATAATCAGAACGGACAGCAAGATATTAATCAGGCTCTTTACTCACACTGAAACTCCTTGGGGTCTAAACCAAGACGAATCATGGCCACCTCGCCGAAAGGATTTGAGATCCAAGTTCTTGAGCGCACAAAGCAACTCAGACTGGCTCCTTGAATATTTTGTAGTTGAGGAACAATCTGAATAGCGCTGGAGCCGCCTCCAATGATACCAATGCGTTTGTTTTTGAAGTCGTAACTGAGCACTTTAGCCTCGTAGCCCCTTACAGATAGTTCTGGACACTCTATACATACGCCTCATCCCAAGCTGCCGAGTGCATACGCGCTCCTTGAAATGTTTCTAGGCCTTGGATTTCTGGCCATTGGATTGTGTTCAATGGTCCGGTCGCCACAATGAGGATATCCGCATCATCCTCTGTGACTTTGCCGGTTGCTAGATTTTCCACAGAGAATTTCCTACACTTCAAATAAGCCAGGGAAAGACGTTGAAGTAGATCACAAGAGAATGTATACCAGCGCTTCAATGTATCATCCCAGTGATAATTTCTCACTTGATGTCGTAGTTTGATGAATCGATGCACACCGTACTTGTGAGCAACACCTTCGAGATAGTGGCGAATCTCAAGTGCTGGAGCGTAGAAAGCAGACCAGAGAGGATTTGGCTCAAATGGGTATTGATAGGAGTGCGCTGGTGAAGGCTTGGAGTTAGCTGAGTTTCTGTCAATCGATCTTACGGCTTCTCTTACCAGGGACATCACAAGCACAACCTGGATATCTGTTTTCCCACCAAGTTCCCCCAACCCCCTCGTTCTTTTCCAAAATTTGGAGATCTATGTTACGCAGCTTCTGTGGAATTCGAACGCCAAGATAGATACCAGAGTATCCAGCACCGATGACGCGGATTTTGAGTGGCCGGAAGTTTTCAACAGGTTCCTCCTTTAGATGAAAGCATGACTGATGTCGCCCATTTTATATCAAGCAGGATCGTATTTCGAAGAGTGCACCGAATTTTCTCTGTCTGCTCAACCCTTTCTTGGACGCCACAACTTACGTATATATAGCTAGCTATTCATCCGACCCATGATGATAGTCAAACATCACCGTGTGATCAGTCACTTGCAATAACAAAATTCCCCACATCCCCACATCTTGGGGTAGATCTCAGATACATCGATTTCGGCCTTCGGACTTGGCAAGTTGAAAGACAGCACAGAATTTCTCCTTTCTCCTATCCGAAACTGTGCTCCCCTGGAAACACCACAGTGAATTGTGCCTTGTATGGTGGCCCTCATGCAGCCTGTACGTGGGGAACCTGAGCTAGCAAATTGTGGAGGTGGGGTCAAAGCCGGTCCCTCATTTCTACCACCGCTCTTCGCATAGAAAATCTGGGACAGAAAGACGCCATTGAATGGAGAGTGATTCATGAACAAATATTGAACGATGTAATTTATGAGTTCCGAGCCGTACATTCGGGGAGTGCGCGGGACTTCAGCCTAGCAGTTCGAGGGGTACCATTTCATTGAGCTCAGTGTGTTCAATCTAGGTCCAAGGTTGAGAGTAGTGACTAATTATAGGCTCGAGGTGCGTCTACTGTCTGGAGCGCAGCTGGGGACTGAAAACGACCTGCACCCCGCTAAGAAACAGAAAGAGAAGGCGAGTGGTGGCGGAGATACTCTTGATTTCCAGTGACTAAGGCTCTATATCCTTTCCTAATCGGATTCAATCCAACTACTTGTCCTCAGAGCTTAGGAACATCGGAGTTGCGTTTTTGCCAAGACTTGTCCGTGTCGTAAGTGTTGACATGGTCAATCGATTCTATATGAAGATATAGCTCTTTCTAACATGTTCTAAACCAGGTACTTAGCAGTCGTACACAAATTTGTATCGTTCAGAAATACAGCAGGAAGACATCTTCGTGACGAGGCTAAATACACAATTGCTAGAATTCATACAGTGAACGTGGGTGCTGCGGGCTGTCCAGGTATTAGTAGCACAAAGGCAGAGGGAATCCTGCTAAGGAAGCTTCTAGTGGCTTGTCCACATTTTACTCCCGCAAGCTTACAATAATATTAGTAACTAGCTTGAAAACGTGATTTTACCGAGCCTCGTTAAAAGTTAATTTTTACCCCATATCCTAGTCCTTTCTATATAACAATTTCCTCTAATAACTTCATAATAACACGTCTAAATCGATTATAATTTTTAAAATATTAAAATTCATATATATCTAAATAACAAGTGTCGGTGTAATACCGGTAAACTTTATCATAAAATATCGACACATCGAGTTTTCAATAAAAATACTTACTTATTTCAAATAAAAAGAGGCCTAACACACAACGCTTTAAGTAACTACGTTATATCGGCTTAAGTACTAGCTTCTTTTTACTTTATCTCTTAACGTATTTTACTTTCCAAGCTCTCTGAAGGCCTTCGAAATAAGTATATTTAAGTTTTATAAGTAATAAGTTAATAAATTTAAATTTAAAATTTAAGTTAATTTAAAATATAATCTTATTTCTTTAAAAGTTAATCCGTAGGAGTTATACCGAGTGTTCGGTGTATTTAAGTTAGAAGTCGGCGGGGAGTTAGAGAGGTTTTAAAAGGTATATAGTTATAAGTATAAATTTCTCCCTCTTTTTTACTCTTTTAAAAAATATCTAAAATATATTAAAATATTATTATATTTGTTTTATTACTTTCATTATCTTTATAATATTTTATACTAGTGTAAACTTATATC
>JALRMC010000082.1:0-146451 GCA_026120085.1 Cadophora luteo-olivacea
CCCCCCCCCCCCCCCCCCCCCCCCCCCCCCCCCCCCCCCCCCCCCTGATGGATGAATGGAAGAGGAAAGACGAGCACACAGCAGCAACGCTCGCTGTAAATGTGATCAGATCGATATTCTATCGTCAAATACCAACCAACGAGGCGAATGAGCTGGATTGCCTTCATCGATAGCTTTATGGGAAGGCTGCTCGTAAGCCTTGTGCTTGGCTTCTGGTCCCGTGTGTGTAGCTGCCATTCTGGTCGATAACGAAGTACTTAATCCAAAGCTGCGTGAATGTAATATGGTCCTTAGCTGTGCCACCATCAAAGGATTGGGATTGTTGCGTTAGAAGCCCCGTTGCAGGCTGAGCCTGACTTGACCAACAAACATTCGCAGAAAGGGGACATATCATTAGCTACACAGTCCATGATGTCTGTTCGTGACGTATGTAGAAAGGAACAAGCGAATTTAATATTCAACATATTTTGTGAATCATATGACGTATGCCAGAATGAGAGACGAGATGTTTGGCATATTCTGTCAGCTCGTGATGCCTGATGTCACTGCGAATGACGTCTCTATTGCTCCAACAAATCGTTAAGGCGGCAGGCACAACATCTCCCAGGAGGTTTGAAAACGATGTTCATTCGCAAATTTGTTGTAAGCCTCCCTGAAAGTGTTGCGAACAAATTATCACATCTAATTTCCTATCGTTAATCCTTCAATATGCAGTCCGTCCTCCACCCCATCGTCGGGCCTCAGAAGGTCTCCCACGATCTCAGTGGCCGCACAGCTGTTATCACTGGTGGAGCTTTTGGAATCGGGCAAGTATTGTACCAGAGACTATGATGGGGGTAAGATGATAACCCGAAGCCAGTTTTGAGATTGCGCGAGCATTCGTCCAACAGAATGCGCGAGTAATCATGATCAATCGTAAAGAAGACCAAGGCAATGCCGCCATTTCAGAAATCAAAAAGGAGTTTGGAGAAAAGGCACAGATTGAATGGATACCTTGCGACCTAGGCTCGCTCAAAGAAGTTAAAGAGGTATTCTGTCGTATTTCTAAAGACGAGGACCGGCTGGACCTGGTACGTGTGATGACAAAACTGAATCCACCTCGTAATAAATTTATTGACTTCTTTAAAGCTCATTCTCAGTGCCGGTATCAACGCGAATCAGTACGGAGAGGACGCTGATGGCATCGACCGACACTTTGGAGTGAATTGGCTTGGCCAATTTTACGCCGTAAACCTCCTCTATCCTCTTCTCCAAAAGACCTCTCGACTACCAGATACGCCTGCCCCTCGCATTGTGTTCGAAGCTTCCGAAATGCACCGAGGTGCGCCGTCAACTGTGCACTTTGGATCTCTGGAAGAGATCAACAATCCCGAACTCGGCAGCACCCACCTATACGGGAGGTCAAAACTAGCTATCATCTTGGGTGTCAAGTACGGCTTAGTAAAACGAGTGATTGAGAAGAATCATGACAGAATCTTTGCGCTTTCCGTTCACCCAGGCGCTGTATGTTCTCTGAACCTGCTATGGAACACTGACTTGACGTTGAATAGGTGAACACGGCTATGCAGCAGCAGTGGAAAGACGCCTACCCGGGACTTTTCGGCAGATTCATCACTGCTTTTATGCTAGCTGGAGGTCGTGACGTTGAGCAGGGCTCATATAGTGCTTTGTAAGCCAATTTTAAACCCTTGATAGGTTGGTTATACTGTAGACACCTCTAACGTAATTATAGGTATGCCGCAACAGATCCCGAAGTTGAAGAAAAGGGAGGGAACGGTTTCTACTTGATCGATCCTGTAAGTTCTGTAATCACCAAAGTTTTCAAGCTGTGGAAGACCTCTGTAACAGCCTGTTTGCCTCTATCACGCTTGTTTTGACAACTAACATCCGTCCAGGGAAAGCCAGGAAAAGAAAGCAGCCAGGCCTCAGATCCAGCTCTCGGCGCAGCTTTGTGGGAGTTGAGCGAACGTCTCGTGAAGAAAAGTGTTGGCCCAGATGCACTTGTTCCTTGGGAGAAGCATGATTAGATAGATGACAAAGGCGAATTATCTGCTCTTACTGCGTGTTAGTCAAGTAAACGGATATCCGCTTCTAACGACAAATATATATTTTAGACATCGATGTGAAGGTTTGGACCTGGGTACTCATCACGAGAGTGTTTATTAGTCCATCTACAACTTTTTAAAATCTGAGTGCAAGTTCTGTTATTAAGAGCTTGTTAGGATTGTAGCCTTCCGCACCGTGCGCCGTGGCTATGTTGATAGGTTGATTGTCGACACCAAAGCCCTACGGCCGCTCCCATCGTCCCACCAGTTTCTGGACTTTGGAGATCTGTGGAGTCGATATGAAGCCTCTGGCGCGGTTGTTGTTAAGGCGAGTTGATTGTTCTCTGATTTCTACAACTTCTCCTCCGGCCAACCTCAAATTCGGTCACAGCTGAAGCAGTTGATCGATAGTCTGCACCTTAATGTCACTTGAAGCAACGAGCCTCTGCATTATGTCGACTTTGTAGCAAACATAAGCAGACCTCCTGACGATATCAAATGCCCATCTTAGAATTGACTTAGCTGCATATTTTGTAGTGGTTGCTATCTTCAAGATCCGCAGTCTCGAAACCGACGTCGACGTCCTGGATACATCATGCTTTGCTCCTTTGGTGTACTACGGAGGAGGTAAAGTGCCCACACCGGCGCGGTAAATGTGATTGATATTCTCTAACCTCGAAATTCACATAGGATTCTCCGCATCGATATTCACACGTCCAACGGTGCCGTTATCACCATGTTCTGCGTCAACCCATCCCATGGCCTGTTTGTGTCAAGCACATCATCCAGAACGAGTTCTTACTGCTGCTAGTCCTCCTTTGCACGCTTCAGAGGATAGCAGGTAGGGTTCAAATTCGGGGTCAATACCCGTTTCGCGTTGCTTAGTTGTAATTTCGCTCAGTTGTAGAGCAGCCCATCTTACGAACCTTGACATGGCATCGTCGCTAAGTCACGATGACATGTACAAAAACCAAAATCAGCTGCAGTGATAAATTGGATGCCTTCTGCTGAGGATCTGATCTGCCAATTAATATTTCAACTCTCTACATAGCCTTCGTTTTGCTTGCAACTCGACGACGATTCTTGAACACCTGCAGGATCTAGTCGTGCATTAACGGATGCTCACTGTACATAATCCGCAGCTTGTGCCAGCACCAGTTTGCCACGGGATGCACAACTTTCATATCTCTAATCCAGGCTAAATATAAAGCCTTTGTCTCCTCTATTTCCTGGAATAGAGGAGTTGAATCAAGAACCGACTTAAGAGCCGTGCTAAAGGAGGAAACGTGTAACAGTATCAGAATTCCGAAAAACCTGTGTTCCAAGTTAGCTCTACGTCTGTTTCAATCCAGGAATAATACAACTGGTAGAGAAGCGGTGAAGTGAACATGGATCTCGACACATACGTATGCGTATACTCGTATAGGTGTGGTACGAGGCGGCGTTGGTTTCGAAAACTCGGTGATGCTAGTGGCCACATTAAACAGTCCTGTAGCAGTTAGCAAAAGCTGTGCCTCATGCTTTGCGTTGACATCCACTAGGAATCCTGACCTTGTAAGCTTTACGGCAATGCTCGATTTCATCTCCTGTTATTTCCATGGGATGCTCCAATACACGATATATATAAGGTCTCCAAATCAGGTACCCGGCATATTTATACCGGGTTCGCAGTGCCGCATTCATTATCAGTCGGTAATCTGCTATGGATGGATGTCTCTCGTGTTCTTCATAGGAGGAAAAGCCAGAGTGGGACATATTTATATCATTTACCGCCTCTAGAGGCTGGTCTTCATCCCATGCTATAGCTGCTGGAAGATGCTTGCGCCAGTTGATGAGCTGCCGAGAAAGTTCCTGGACGAGGGCTGCTGCAGGCTGTCGCTTGAGATTACGGACCATATTCCCTGAGCTCTTGTTAGTTCTCATTCACTAGGAGACAGCCAAGCTGTGGATCGATCAATGCAAATGTACCAGCTGTAGGCAAGCTTGACCTGATTCGGTCGATAAGTGTTCTAAGCGTCACCTGCGCTAAGAAGTGATATTGAATGAAAAGATCGTCGTCCGTTTTTATAACATGGTTTCCCGGTTCGGATAAAAATCTGGGCAAAGGCACGCAATCCTGTAAATCCAGGATTCCTGTACTATCCATACCAAGCTCCCCAGTCAAGCCACTAGCTCGTGGTGTCAGCATATGAATCATGAAGACGAAATTATACTATACCTTTCTATAATAACACACATCCAATAACACCGCGAAATCCGATCGTATGCAACAGTATCATCTCGAGCTATGCTAATCTTGTTCAGAAGCAGCAGGGATATGTTGCATTACCGGACATACCTTTTCACCAAACTCTTGCATATAGTACAGCTTAAACTTGCTAAACGCCAGTATTCCTAACTGATAAGTAGATGACCAGAATTCCAGGGTCATGGGAAATACCAGGTTACGCGAGCATTGTGAGTAGTAGGCCCTAAGCATTCACCTGATTAATAACGACATCCCTAATTGAGAGGGCACTTGAACTTACGCGCAGAGGATATGTGATGACAAGCTATTTAGACTCCACTCAGCCAATGTAATGCCCAGTCTACTTTTAGCTGCATTCAGAAAATCCAAGCCAGGGGGTCGCTCAACCGAACCACCTCTGATACCAGTCCGCCGGCCTGTCTCATCTGCTATAGGGACTCCTAATGCACCTTCCTGAGCAAGGACCCCGAGAGCGAGAACTGATAGAACCAAGGCAGAGCCTGGATCGGCACTGTCAAATGACTTGCCGCACACGCCAGGCAATATAGTCGAGAAGAAGTGTGATCGATCAAGAATAGGATAGGTGCAATGGAATGTCTCGAAGTATATTGAGCAGATCGCCTCAACGTATCCTCTATTCAACGTTATTGGCTGGCCTGGTTTCAGATTCAACGTTGCGTTATCGTCGTAATGAATATCTGTAGGACTGCCACGTAATAAAGGGGCATCGAAGTCTTGCGAGATATCGACAAGCCACTTTTCTACGCTCTGCGTTCCACCATCCCACTGGGATAGATTTATAGAATTGCACTGTAATAGTGCTTGAACAACAGGCCAAGGAAAGAATTGATCTGATTTAGACGCAGTGGGCAGGTCAGAGAGCTTGATTTCCTGTAAGCTTAGTGGCATCTTAAAGTTTTGAGAACTAACTTTAGCATCGGCTATTTCATGGCCAATGGCTGACTGAGAAGGTGACCTTTCTTGCGTCAGGTCACGGTCTGGTGCCGAACTCGTCCCAGTAGATTCTGTGTTCGTAGGTTCCCTGAGCAATCGCAGATTAACCTTCTGATCTATTGAGGATAAGGTCTTGAGAATTTGCGAAAGCGTGTTATCTTTCCTATTGAAAGTGAGTGGGCATTCGTCAACGTAAATCTTACACTACTCTGATCATCGCGACGCCTCAACGGCGACGAAATCACACCGAGCCAAACTTACTTGAGCGGAGCCGATTCTTTGTATGTGCATCGGATATTGAATCGTTGGCAGAATCCGCAGCGTGGATGGCGCCCGTCGCATCTGGTCTTCCGCGCTCTACATGTCTCACAAACCTGGAGCGCCAATCGAGACGTTAGCAACGAAGTTTCAAGATGCAACCATAAGCGGTGAAATGTGTACAAACCATTGCTGCAAGGACTCTTCTACTTTCTCTTGTCTTCTTACAATCTTGAGATGTCGACAGCGAATTGTCAATTTACGAGAAATTCGAGCTGACGTCAGCGCGATATTTGCCGTCAACAACCGTCCTCTGGTGAACTGCCTGTTGCTGACTAATCCCCCAAACATTGCTATTCAACTGTACGCAAAACACTATGTTTTAAGGTGTCTACAAAAAGATAACTTTGAGATACATCCAGTAACCAAATGTAAGTATGGGTAAGTAGCAAGTGGTTACACTATTGGGGAGAACATAGTAGCTGATGTTCCCATTCCGAGTACGCTTTGGAAAGATTAGCAATCTTACTCAACATTCATTTCTCAAGTCTCCTGTTAGAAATGAAGGTCTCGTCACAGTCCACTTACGGCCATGTCACACTGAGTAGTTTCAAAGTTACCCAACCCCTCAAACGAACAGTTGCCATTACCGCTTTCTCTCAAGTATTCCTGAAAACAACATCACTTCATTAATATTCAACAAAGAGGTTGTTTGTTGCATTGAAAGGTGGAGAGGATATTAAAAGACTCTGATTTTGATTCACGAATTGGTACTTTGAAGCTCTGTTTGTCACACGTGTCGGTGGTTACACGAGCTGGACTTATAGGTGTCAGTCAAACCAAAAGTTGATCTCACATGACCTTTCTGTAGTAGACGAACAAGCACGTATAAGGCATGCAGCTTTACCGCGCCCCACTAATCCAGCCACACTGAGATGGAGTAGTCGCAATATCAGACAACACTGAATCCTTTAGACTTTTGGCTGACGCCACCACAACTTCAAGCATGCACTACCGTACGTTCGCCTTGCGATGTCAGCTTCTGAATCCGGGGAGCTGGAGCGCCTGCTCGGGGCTTCCGTCTGGCGTGTCAAGCACATGTGTTTGCGATCTTGACGAGGATGGTGGAGTTCCTAGGTGGAATTGGCACGGGCCTTGCTTCCGGAATCCGATGTGAGAGCAAACATTATGAATGAGCTCCAATCGAAAATATCGGAACAAATAGAAACTTAGGGTACTGTCTCAGTTGTACAAATTACGATTCCACGCTAGAGATTATGTATCACCTGGCAAAGCTTCAACGTTACTCATTTAAAAGGTCCATCATCGAAATCGGCTTCGGCACCTTCGCCCGGTAAAACAAACCCAAAAACATCGTTCGTAAAATATCCAGAAATTAAATATATCTTGTACAACATCAAAAATCCAAAATCCACCAACGCCATCAGCCTCGGCGAGCACCAAATTTTGAGTTCATCTTCACGTGAGCTTACTCCGACTTAAAGTTTACGTGAAACCTACGTGTGTTCGACCTCACTTCATCACGCCAACATCAACAAGGCACCGAATTTTCAGAAACCAACATCGTAACCAAATCGACAAGTCAATTTCGCCATTTCACCGGATTCCACAGTTCCTTCACTTAACCTCGCCTCCTCTCAAACACGCCACAACACAACAAGCTCAATCAAGGCCGCTCAAGCCACCAAGCAAGCAAGCAAACACCATGGCACCACCCAAATCCCTAACCCACATCTCCCTCCTCTACCGCATCTACTTCCTCTACTTCGAGCCCTTCGGCGCCCTCTCAGGAACCTACCTCTGCATCTTCAACCCACAACGCTTCCTCTCCGGCACGGTCCCCCTCCCCGCCTATCTCGCACTCTCATCCCCATCCCCCTCCATCACATCACCCACCCCCCGCACCATCCCCCAAACCCCGCTCCTAACCCTCACCCTCCTCAACATCGCCTCCCTCTACATGCTCTTCGCCATCACCGAAGGCGTCGTCCTGCGCCTGACACGCCAAAAAAGTATCTGGCTAGCGATCATCACGGGTATGGCGTGTGCGGATGTTGGACATTTGTATGCGGCGTGGTCGGTTGCGCCAGGGAGGATGGGGGATGCAGTGAATTGGAATGCTGATGAGTGGATTAATTATGGGACGCTTTTTGCGGGGTTGGGATTGAGGGTGGCGTTTTTGATGGGGGTGGGGAGGAGGTGAGGTGGTGTGAGGGGAAGGCGAGATGAGGTGAGGAGAGGAGGTGATAGAAGAGGGGAGGGAGGGAAGAGAGAAGAGAGAGGGGACGAGTATTAGTAGAGTTCAGATGAGAAGACGATGGGTTCATCTATGGATGGGATGGGATGAAATGAGACAAGACGAGACGAGACGATAGAGAAGCTCAAGCTTTTTGCATGTGCTTGGAAAGTACTCATACATTAGATCCTTCCAGAAAAACAACCCAACATGACCATTAAACTCCTGCAATGCATGCTACCCAGCATATCTCCCAAAAACTCCATGCCATGCAAGTAAATATGAACGCCAATTTTTCCATCTCACATCTCAAACCCCCTTCACTTCTTACTCCCCTTCATTCACAACCCGGAATCAGCCTTCGTCGGCGGCCGCCCATTATACCACTTATCCCACGCCTTACAATTCTCCTCCACCTTCGCCAAGTTCATACTCTTCGGAATATCCTTCTGCCTCTCCAGAAACTGCACCGCTAATCCCTCACTCACATGCCACGCGATATGGCAATGCATGAGCCAGGCGCCAGGATTATCAGTCTGAAACGCAATCACGAGCCATCCGTTTGCTGGCAACATAGCTACGTCGCGACGGGTCGGGTTGTCGAAGTTCAAGTCGTCAATGTTGTCTGCTGTGAAGAGAGTGGGTTTGGCGGTGCCGTTGATGGGTGCGGGCGCGATATCTGCTGGGTCGGAAATACCGAGGACGAACATGTCGTGGCCGTGCAAGTGGATGGGGTGAGCGACACCATTGGAGTTCTGAAGGTGTACTCATTCTTGTGCGGGATCTCAATGATACCAAGTTCGGGATCATGCATCCAGGAGTTGTCTTCTTGGCTAACATATTGGAGGGTTGGCTTGTTCCAGTTCACATTGATTGAGTTACTATGGATATTAGTCTAGATGTGATGAGGAATCGGGGAGAACGTACCCGTTAATGGTCCAGAAGAAAATCTTCTTCTCGTTCTGTTTCAAGCCGACAGTCAGAGTGCTGGTGCCGTTGTACCCATAGACTTTCTTCATCTCATGTTTCGGTACACTCTTCTTCAATACAGGTTCCAGATCAACTTCATCATCACAGCCAGCAGTGTAGTTTGCGACTGGCTTGGATGTAGGTAGAGCCAGCGGAACAGTATTGTAGTTGAAAATACCAAGTATCTGTCCGTTGTTGTCGTTCTCACCACAGCCTTTCTGGACTTCAGCACGGAACCAGTAGTTTGCAGGCTCTTCGGAAGCCGTGAAGACGACATCGTATCGCTGTCCGATGGCAATGAATAACCAATCAGTCTCATATGGGACGATAGGGACAAAGTCGGCTTGAATGACGGTGAACTCGTGACCATCAAGAGAAACCATGAACGCATTGTCGACAGCAGTGTTGACAAGGCGAAGACGGTACTTCTTGCCAGGAATCAGTGTGGTGTTGAAGTAGTGACCGGCGGTCTTCGCAACATTCATATTGGCGCCATTGATCAGACCGTTACTTGCTGATGGAGGTCCTGGTTTAGCTGCTGGTGTAGTACCATCAGCAACACGTCCAAGTTCCCACATGGATTTGTAATAGAAGTCAGTAAGCGCGACAGGTCCCAAATCGATGTCGTAATCAGCTGAAGATGGGCCGTTGATCTGCATGGTACCGACGATGCCGTCTCCATATTGATGGGAGAAGTGGCTGTGGTACCAGGTTGTTCCGTACTGCGTAGCTCTGAAAGAATATCTGCGGGTGGCTCCGGGAGGAATTGGACATTCAGTGACACCATTGACGCTACCAAGGTCAGCAGTTGCTATCGGTGGAAGAGTGTAATGCTTACCCGTCTTCGGTGCTTGAGCCGACTTGAGTAAATCCGTGCCAATGTATACTGGTTCTGCGTCATGTTAGAAAAGCCGACAACAGAAATCAAAGCGACTTACCCATTGTCTTGCATGCTGTTCGTTACGTCAATCTCGAGCATATCTCCCCAGTCTGTGATGTGTCAGCAGCTTTCTTCCAGGCATGGGAGCTCTGTGCCCTACCTGCTGTGAGCACCGGTCCAGGATACTGCCCATTGATTACCAGCATTTGTCTCGGTGTTCCATCTGGCGACAAAGTCGTGTTTGAGATGTTGAGGTCAAAGTGCACAGTCTTTCCAGTCTTCGGCCAACTCTCTTCAGAATCAGTCATGACCGTAAAGTCACCTGTCCAGCAACTCCTCGACTTCGGCCCATTTTCACAGTTCTTCTGTCCCCATCCTCCATTATTGCCTCCATGATAGTTTCTGTTATCGTTGTGACCCCATCCTACTCCTTTATGCCATCCATGTCCAGGCGCAGGTCCAGTGTATTGACCTCTTTCTTGAAAACGTGATTCCGTGATGACAGATGCGGATCCAAGTCCGAAGACCAAGGCGCGGGAGAAGAACGCTCCAAGCAACATGATAAGAATATGTCTTCCTTTCCGAGGAAGTGATGTATTATGAACGAGCAGATGATTGCGTATACAAGACAACGAAAGATGAGTACGAAGGAAAACAAGCAATGCCGTTGTACGAAGAGCGAATGTGTATGATCCTTCTCATGCAGCGGGACTCCGAACCTCTTATATCAGAAGAGATGCATCCAACAGAAGGAACGTCGTACAGGATTCAAGCTGCCTCATGTTGGTAACAGTAAACAAAGATATTTTTACTGGAAGACTCACATCAGACACACACACAGCCTCTTACTCCACCAAGCCTGCAATACGCTGACTCTCAGACTTCTTGACCGAGGCACAGCACTAGTGAAGGCTGCGGATCATTCAAGTGAAGACTTGGCTCCACACAAGTACGAGACCTTCGAACAGGCTTCTATTACAAGGTGGATTGGTAATAGGCAGACTCTGGCCGAGAGTGAACCCGAGAGGTGACTGCTTGCAAGGCAGATAAATGAAGCTGGACTCCAAACGAGAGAAGAGTGAGATCCAGATTGGTTTCATGATTTTATCCGTCCTGGGGACCTGCCAGATAAAGTGAAGGACGAGGGAAGAACGTGGTACGGAGATCCAAGCTGCCATTCCGCCAACTGAGAGATCCCACCGACACGATGATGGAAAAGACCCCGGCTCACAAGGCTGAAAATTCCTTCGAGGCATGGTTGAGTTGGGGGAAGGCCGCAGCCAGTCCGAGAGCGAGAGCGAGAGCGTTGGTTGGTGGTGTGGCCGATAGGCGAATTCGGTAAGCTTAATGTCAGCCCCGACGCAGCTGTCGGCCAGTTTAAGGATTCGGCCAGCTAGCACATTTAAGGTTATTGGTACCTCGCAGTGATCATCAACTCTCTTACCTACCTCGTAATTCTTGTATTGATGGTCATGAATTCGGTAGACGAAGCGTCCGAAATGATAGATAAGATCGCCTTCCACGGTAATCGTCAACAGACTTCTTGCTGCCTTTTGCTGCCAAACATGAATGCGCCTAACATAACGTGATTCCATGGCATGATCCATTAACTGGGGCGCAATAGGCGGTCGGATCCTGGGGTTGGGTTATTTTAAGGCGCGCGCCTGCGCCAACAACGCTGTGCCGCTCATTGGTGGCGCCGTAACCGGATATTCTGCTGCATCCTGAAGGCAAAGCCATAAATTAATTCTCATCATATTTCATTTTTGTAGGGCTGTACTAACCTTGGTCTGACTACAAGTCTTAACATCTCACGATGTGGTAAACATCAGATGATGATTCGGCTTCTCAGCAGTCGGAATTATATCACACTCCAAGCTCCAATCCAGCTGCTGGGATGGATACCAAGCGGTTGTGCCACTGCAACCCTCTCGCAGATCCTCATTGCTTGTTGCTGGGTTGAGGCTGACGGGGCTTGATTGTGCTTGGCCAGTCAGCAGCTTGACAGGAGACAGCGCATGCGCATGCTGCAGCATCGTACGACCATCACAATTCACCGCTGCGCTCTAATATCGATAACGTGAGACCAGATATCTGAAAGAGGGAGACTTATTAAGTTTTTTAATCTATATCACGGCATCTTCCGCGAAACACCAAAATGTGGGCACCAATTCTATTCCATGATTCGTAGTTCTGGCATCAGAGTCCGTACTGCACTGCTGATTATCAAAAGCTTGACGCCCGACTCGGGTATCGCCGGACCATCTCGAAGAAGAACTTCAGATGCTGATCTGACTTCAGACGAGGCACCACCGGACGTCCGTCAGTTTGATCAGACGATATCTTGCGCGAAAGATGAGATGAACTTGTGATACAATGCGTCCACGATCGTGGAGCATTTTCCACATGCTTTGAAACGAAGTGCTGCATTGTAGTGCTGCAAGAGTTCAGCTGAAGCCGACAGCGCCAATGCTAGGTACTCGAGGCGTCGCGAAAAAAAAGACAGCATTCCGAAACTTCTGGACTTCCGAGGCACAACAAACACGAGTCTCGTCAATGGAGGTCAGATTCGATGTAATCACTGCTCTTGTACTTCCAATTTCCAGAACGTCAGACAGGAATGTAACAGGGAAATAGAGCAGATGCTTCTGTAGCTGCGATCACGACCATGAGCTATCTAGAGCAACAGCAAGGCAACTTCTGAAGCGATCATAGATCAAGGCCCGTCAAGTCCTCAATGGGGTGGACAATCACAATCCGTTTGCGGCTGTGAGGCAAAATCATTGGAGGATATGTCAGCTACAGTAGCATATTGACAACCTTCCAAAGGGAGAGACATGGTGTGTGGCGGCCTGAACCGCTGTACAGGATGAAGCACCTTGGAATATCCTCCCAATGACCGAACAACCGCATGCTGATCATGGGGACAGTCCTTTCTCAGCTTTCCCAACAGCAATGCTCCTCGCGCATTGGCAAGCTTGTAGTCCAGGCGATACCGACCAGAGTATATCCCATTACTCAACAAGCTTCCCCATGCCCAAGAAACTTCGAGGCGCACTCAACAACATATCAAAGTGCGGATACGCGATGTTGAAGAGGCGTGAAGTCCGTCAACGGGGGACTTGTCGTCGCTAGGTGCAGGAGCTTGCTCTCGCAAAGGAGGCCGCCATCGAATCCGCCCTGATCGTTTTCGGCCCCTTCAGTATTATGTTATTGAAGTTTAATGGACCGATCGCGGGCCCTGCATGCTCGCTGGATATGCCTTCGGTGTAGCAAGCAAGGAAGCTGTTCTCGGCGTGGAGATGTCAGGCTGGCGATACTGCGGAGAGAAGTAGCCTTCGATGACTCAGCAATGCGCCTACAATTTACAGTTTGGGCATGCTCCTGTTCTGAAAAAGTTGTTGATTTTTGATCAAGTATAGGTCAGATACGGATCAAGTATTTGAAGCAGTCGAAATGCCTTAGAAGAACCATTGCCTACTCAGCAACTAGTAATATTCGGGCTCCTTTCCCCTCAACGGAGAAGTGTTCTGGCGGCGGGCAGATAGGACGCTAAGCATTCAGAAGCTTCAGTTAGGTGCGGGGTAAATTCAGCCCCCCGAAATCAGCTAGCAGCCCTGCGAATATAGCGAGCAGTCCCTGAAGCCACCCTACAGGATTCGGCAGAAATTAGGTATGTAAATTCGTACTGGTAGAACAACCATCACTCTCTTGTATGCTTGTGTTCAGAATATCCTAGATCATCGGAGGCTATTCAGATGTGTCTACCCCAAGGCACTCGAGCCTTGAAATGTGGATCAGTGGAACCTACGAAGGTTATTGGTGAAGTTACCGGTCGAAGATGCCATGCTACCGGCAATAACCTCAGATCACCTCGGTAAACTTTCTTTTCTCAATGACTTGCGTTCCTGGCCTTGAATCTGTCTGAGCGACGATATGACATTATTCACAATTCTCTTTCAATAGAACATCATCATGGCTCCATGGGATATCCTCTTTGCCGTCAAGGAAAGCGATCCGCTGGCTAGAGTTCAAGCCTTCATCGACGGGTATAAGAAGATTCCAGATTACGAGGTATGCAACGCAACGCCTTCAAAATACTCATGCATCGCTTGTTCGAATTTCACGTAGTCTACCATTGAGCGCAACTGAACCAAATCCCAGGGCTTCGACGGTCCCTTAATGAAAGCCATCAAAGTCGAATCAGTTTCAGTCACCCAAAACAGCAAAACCTCAACACCAACAGCCAAAACCACATTCTCCGTCCTCGTAACCCCGAATCTCCAAAATCCAAGAGGATTCATGCATGGCGGCGCTCAAGCGCTACTAGTGGATATGTGCACGACGATGGCAGTCGCACCACTTTCATCAAATGAGTTCTGGCATTTCGGGGGATTGACGAGGACGTTGAATGTGACTTGTTTGAGACCGGTGCCGGGTGGAGAGGTTGTCTATGTTGATTGTGAGGTTAAGGGGATTGGGAAACGATTGGGTGAGTCTGCTTCTGTTAGTTCAGAGCTTTGTGGCTGATAATTCGTAGCTCACATCACTTGTACCCTTCGAAATGCAGATGGTGATATTCTTGCATTGGGTGAACATGGGAAAGCTGCGATACCAATCTCACAAGCTTCTGGTAGTAAGATATAGGATGTATTTGATCTGACAGATTCAATTTTATTTTTTGCTTTCTCTAGACTCGAGGATTGATTGCGGTTACTCTATTCTCTTCACCTTTCCACTTGCTGTCCGAAGAACACATCTATAAATGTAATACCACTGGTGAGCCATTTGTAGCTGGAGTAACGAGCTTGAAGTGTGGCGAGTGTTATAGACAACCCCAAATGTGAGTTCAGGTAGAGTATGGGAATCGGTCCCGACAATATCGGAAATCGTGAGATGCTTCCCCAAAGGAAGCGAATGGCCTCGGTAGTCAACGAATGATTTTCCAGGATTTCTCCCAAACACGACTATACAATCTCCAAAGAAACCATGCTTCAACCTATACAACAAGAATCACTGGGCCGATCGAGTGATGTGGATAAGGTTCTACGCTCGCATAGGAAAACTCGGCTCTCATTGCACCATGAGACGCAATTGAAACTGGCAAAGGAAGAGCCAAAATAATGAATGTGACTCTAACTAATGCTTCCTTCATTCGCTCTTTACTTATCCAAGAACCAGTATGGCCCAGGCAGCTCATCGACCACCTCTGGCACGGTAGGATTGTCCCTCTTGAAGAGATCTAGAACCAGATTGTTACTGCTTGCTGCCGCAACATCCTTGAAACAGTCAGTATTTGATGTTGTGATTTTAGGGGCCTGACGTACCAATGGAGTTCTGTGGCTATTGTCTTCGGCCATAGGATCCAACCCCATCTTCATCAAAATTTCGAACCCGTCTGCATTTGGACCGCGCTGGCGAAAGACATAGAAGTCGAAATGGCTGTTATGGCTAACCTTCTTTGCTAGAATATGAAGTAGAGTCTCGCCTTCGTTATTTCGAGTGTGGATATCGGCGCCGGCTTTCAAGAAAGACGAGAATGGCTCTTGAGATTCGCTTGCGAAAACCGGGCCCCGGAGGGATGTGAAGTAGTTGAACAGAGGGCTTTCGCCGAGGTTGTTCTTCTCGTCGATAGGAACGCCTATCTCGAGCAGTTCATTGAGCAATTGCATTTGTTGTCGTTGATCAGGGATTTGCGCTGTCACGAAAAGATGGAGAGGAGTATTTCCATCAGGATCTTTCAGAAGCGCATTTGCACCTGCATCCCTAAGTTTTCTAACCGCCCACCAGTTTGACTTTGCAAGTGCAATGTGCAGAGGAGTAAAGCCCTTCTTGTTTGGTCGGTCGATCATGGTCTTTCCGCCTTCAATCAGCAAGTTAAATCCTTGCTCGTGTTGGGCTCTGTTTGAACCGTGTTCGGCAAGAAAATGGAAGACGCTGTTCCCTTCATTGTCGATTGCTTCCAAATTTCCACCTCGTTGGTAAACAGAAACAAACGCCGATGGATCGCCTGCATATTGTGCTCGAACTTCCGCCACTCTCGCTTCATACGTGCTAGGGTTCCCAGGGTGGTTGGGTATTTGGGACGGCTCCCGCGTGCCAGAGCGGGACTGAGAAGCAGCAAGGAGCAAAGTTTGGCCCTTTTGATCTCGATGCTCAAGATCAAGCCTCTCGAGATCTAAAAATGGCTGGATGATGCCACCAGTCTTAAAGATGTCATGGATGAGAGTCGCGTCCTCGCGGAATCGCAAATACGGATCGGCGCCATGCTCTAAAAGCAGTCTGACGATTTCGGTTGCGGCGATGTGGTCTTCCGGAGTGTTGAATTTGCTGCTTGCTGCATGATGCAGGGGAGTTGAATCGGGGTCAGGTACCCCAGGTCCTCGATGTGATACTGGCTTCGATCTGTCAACTCTTCCTTGCTTTGCATTGCAGTCTGCCCCGGCTTTCAGAAGAGCCGAGACTGCAGCAACGTCGAGGCATGTAATTGCAGAAAACAGGACGGGCTTTTCTCCAATTGCCACATCGGCCCCATATTCTATCAGTAAGGTCACAAGTTCCAAATCGTGCATAGCATGGTTGAGACAGGACATCCCATCGTTATCCATACTGTTCGGATCTGCGCCATGCTTGAGGAGAATTTTGACGCACTCTTTTCTGCGATACGTTTCAAAACTCTGGCTGGGAGAGACAGCATAATTGAGGACCGTTTGGCCCTGTTGATTCTTGAGCTCTGTGTTGGCGCCTTTGGTGAGCAAGTATTCCATTGCGGTTGTGTGCCACCATCTGCTTCCGCTAGACAAGATGTGTAGGGGAGTCGGTCCAGCAGCATCAATGCCGGTGTTACCACTAGGATAGACTGTCACCGTAGGTTGGATGTTGACGTCTGCCCCGAATCTCTCCACCGCGATTTTGACGATGTCTAGATTTGGAAGCTCGCTGTTCACAGCAGTAATCAGATATGAGTCAAGGGACTTGCCACGCTCGCTAGAGCTGATCCCATTAATCCACCCGGGTGTCGCGACGGAATCCCCCAGAGACTGGAACAGGTCTGCGTACCCGCACTTCACCAGAGTCGTAAGAAAGTCCGGGTAGCCGTCGGTTCTTGGAGAGAAGTCCACACCAAGATTTCGGAGCTTTTCGAGAGCATTCAAGCGTCCCAAGCTAAGAAGATTATCGCAAAGTTGACCATGTGTCAACTGGTTTTGCACATCTTCCTCTCGCAAGACAACATTGCTGAGATTGAGCAAGTAGTTCTCTTGGAATCTGGAATTTCGGCTTGCTCCCAGCGACCCATAGTTTCGCTTCTCTTCTCTAGCTTTGGCATATATTGGTTCCATGAAAGGGAGCAACTCATCTACCATGTCTGCGCAGCCTCTCTGGACAGCAAGATCGATAGGGGATGATATACGTCCAGAGAAAGCAATATTCGCACCGTGCTGGATCAAGAGACGGATAATCTCTCGAATCCTTGCCGTTTGATGTCCAGGGCGTACGCAATTCCACATGGATTGATGGGGGCCCCAAGAATGACTTTGACCCTCTGGATCTGGTCGGACTTTCTCATTGATCAAAATGCCACAGGCTCGTGTCGTTCCAGTAGGCTTCATGGACCACAGCAGTTTCTCTTCCTCGAACTCGGCACAAGCGTGAAGTGGCGTGAGGTTTTTCTTGTCCAAAACATTTACATCAGCGCCAGCTTCCAGCAAGATTGCAACTGTCTCTGGCCTTCCCGAGCGACATGCATAGTGTAGTGGTGTCCTTCCGTAATCGTCGATGGCATTCAATAGGCCGAGCCCGTCGCTCATGCGTAACTTTTCAATGAGTAGGCCTACGATGTTGGGCTGTCTGAGGCTTGCGGATATATGTAGAAGATTCAGTCCTTCGTACGTTACTGCCCGAATATCTGCGCCGTAATTCATAAGCTTGGACAGAAGCTGTTCCGATATAGCAGCAGCAAGATGCACAGGGCGAATACCATTGTTATCTTCAGCATCGATGCTCGCTCCGCATGGAGACCGAAGCACGAGATCGATGGTCTTGGAGATGGAGTAGGAAGGAGGGGTTTGACTGCATAGAATATGCAAAGGAGTTTGGCCGAGATTGTTCTTCGCAGTTGGTGGGACATCGAATTTGAGTAAGATTGCTAAACTATCAGTAAGGTTCTCTGCCGTAGTCACCCTAGAGAATAGCTCGTGCAAAAGATTGCTCCCTGCGTTGTTGAGAGAAAGCGGGTTAACACCAGCTTCGACAAAGAATTTGATCTGTAATCTGTCAGCTTGGCTCATCGTTCGAAGTCGAAGTCGAGAACCGCAGATGTCATCTGAGAGTCCTGGGACGTTCAGTAGGAGAATGGAATCCACATACCGCCGTGACATCGGCAGTCTTCCTGCAAATCCGATGTAAAATACTATTGCCTTCGTAATCGCGACAATTGACATCAGCACCTAGCTCGACCAAATACTGAACACTTTTCTGGAAGTTATAATGATTTGTATCTGTCAGTCTAGATAAGACAGTCCGGCCACTATAATCCTTGGCCTCTAGATCCGCCCCAGCGGCGAGCAGCAATGGCAGAGGTGATTTGCCAAGTCCAGGATTGAGCTCTTTCAGGGCATGAATGGCAACCTCGCCTTTCTTATTCCGACGGTGTACGTCAGCCCCAGCACTGAGAAGGACCTGCAAGCCTCTCTTCGGGTGGTATGACTGCGAAAGGAGAATGTGTAGCGGGGTATTGCCCTGTTTGTCCGCGACATTCCAATCAGCCACCCGCGCGAGTAAAGGCTCGAGAGGCAACTTATGGATAGAATTGACCATGCAATGGAGAGGCGTCTGCCCGTCGGACGAGCGGTCGTTCATACTTGCTCCTTTGACGAGTAGCAAATCGATAAGTGGGCCGCAATCTTCATGGAGATTCAGTAGGTGGAGCGGAGTATAGCCCAATTTGTCCCGTATCGTGGGATCTGCACCATTCTCCAGTAGTAGAATTGACAGGCTGCTTTGATGCTTGTTCTTGACGCTATAATGAAGTGGTGTATTTCCCTCTCTATCAATTGAGTTCATGTCGCATTTAGACTTGAGGAGTTGAAAACACTTCCTCATGTTCTCATCGTCTTGTTGCCGAGAGAGGCTTTGATTCGTCGACCCACAAATTGCGTGTAGAGGTGTTGGTCCAGTCTTCCCTATTTCCATTAGGTCGTATATAGTGTAGCCCTGCCTGTGATGTGCATTCTGTGATATTTTGTTCGGATCAGCTCCCTTTTCCAGTAGAGACTTCATGACGTCGAAATGAAGTCCGGTCGCAGCAAGGAATAGAGGGGTATCTGGATGACCTGGAGGATCCGCTACAACGCCGGGAACGGCTAGGAGTAGGTCTACCACTTGTGCTTTCCCAGTTGCTGACGCCCAGCACAATGCCTGATGGAGATTTTCGATTGTCAAGAATGGAATCATTTCTCGCACGGAGTCGACGGAACCAGCCCGAGATGCATACATCAAGGGACTTTCTCCGATACTGGAGGGGGAGCTGCCACATCGTCGGTCGTAGTCTTTGGTCTTTCTAGTTAGAGCTAGAGACTGTGTCAGAATGTTTCGGGACATGAAAGACTATGCAGTGAGTAGTGGCGCTTACGACTAACACCAGAGTCAAGAAGGAGCTTGACAATTTTGTGGTGATTCCCTAGAGCAGCATAGTGTAAAGGCTTCAGGCCATGATCATCATCCACATCGGGATCTGTCACAAACTTCAAGAGTGAAGCAACGACTTCAGTGTGTCCTTTAGCCGACGCCCACGATAACGGTGTTCGAAGTTGGCCATCGCCAGTATTGCTTTCAGCACCAGAACCAAGTAGATGACTGGCGAAAGCGGCCATTCCGGTCCATGCTGCAACGTGCAATGGGGTTATCTTGGCGAGTTGGTAGGTATTGGTCCATGTCATGTCGACCCCTGCGTTGATCTGGATGTCAGTAAATCCCTCAGTCATTCATGTTTTGGGAAAGTCTGAGGAGCAAAGTACTCTCAACTGTTTGTTGATTTTTGGGGGAGGAAAGGAGGTTGCTCAGAGAACGTACATGCTGAGAAAGCAGGATTATCACCCCTCATGAATGTATCCAATTGGGACAGAAGTGACTCGTCAATGTCACATTTGCAAACGTGGACATAGAAGTTATTGATAGCATAATCCAAGAATGGGTGCTTCATCTTGATTGCTTGCTGGACTTCTTTCTTCGGCCTGTAGAAGTCGTCTTCTTTCTTGCGTTCTGTGAGCTTCCAATCGCTCAAGCACCCGGATTCCAGATATTTCAAGCAAGTGAGAGCCATCGACCTGTGTGCAGCAACAGAATCGATTATCGGAAACTGTGGATGGGAAGTATTGCCAGCAGGTCTAGATTTCCGGCTCTCGTCCATGAGAAACTCCGTAAAAGAATGATGGATGACTGAGACGGTCTCATCCTCGAGGATTTCCAGTAGTGGACCGCATGCTGCACGAGCAATCGCTTTTGTGTCCTTGTTGCTCCTTCCGTTTCCGCTTTGCAGATCTATGACGAAAGCGAGTTCGAGGAGACGAAGGGGCCTAGACGAGTGGGTAATCCATTCGAGGATGGTGAGCTGAAGATCTCGTGGAACTCGGGATCTGAGAGAATGGTCAATCAACATGCCATTGTACATGTCCTCGAGTGTAATTGGAAGCCATGTCAGAGATCGCTCAATATATTTGATGTCAGGTTCCATCTGCTTCAAGTGATCGAGGAGTTCATCCATCATAAGACGGGCATACAAGAACGAGCCTTGAGCCTTGCCCCCGATGGCTTGCTTGATAGATGTCGTCAAATAACCTTCGACATTGGCAAGCTGAAGGCGATGGTCCACGTAAACAGCAATGTCTTTATCTACCTTGGGTTGCTCCAGCCGAATCTGCAGCACTGAAGAGGTCCTGAAGAAGGCTTCGATTCGTGGCAAAGGTCTGCTAGTAAGAAGAACCTTGATCGATGAAGGCTTCCGCTTACCAAGATTGACAAGATTGGCATAGAAATCATCTTGTTTATCGATATCCATCTCGTCTAAAGCATCAACAACACAGTACACCTTCGGAATGGAAATGAGCGCAGAAACCAGATGCTGCCATAACTCGTTCGCACTTATTGTTTCCAAGCTGCGCCGCTCGTCCACATAATGCTTCATTCTTGTTTGAAGTTGAGGAGATTGATTCAGAATCATGGATATCCAATCTCTGACCATAGACTGCGGGTCGTGATTCGTGGCGATTATCTGACGAAAGAAGAAGAACAGCACTGGGACTTCCTCCGTCTTCGCCAACTTATCAGCAAGCATAGCAGCGAGAACACTCTTGCCAGCACCGGCAGTGGCTTTCAGCCAGAGGGAACCATTTGCGGGTAAGTCGTGCCATTGTTGATAAGATTCGGTTTCTTGAACCCATTCCCCGGTTCCTGGGAGGTATGAACTCAGGTGCTTGTGGTACTCGCTCGAATCGGAGTCAAAATCTGTAGGTTCAAGCCACTTCTGAATCTCGGCAAGGACCTCTGGTGGCTGTGGAGCCACGCTTGTTTCGTTGTAGTCATTGATATCCTCGTCGTTCACGAGAACAAACTCATGGCTGTCGTCTGAATCCATGCCGAAAATGAGGCCAGTCTATTTATTGTGAGCAATCGGCACAAACCATGGGAATGCAAAATCCTGATAATATGTCGTGAGTCTAGTATACTTATTGAATGATGATGTGAGGAGAAGCAAAGATGATGGAAGTTGAAGTCGAGATCAGGCTCCAGCCCCCCAGCATCGAAGGAGCTGCTGCGCCGCATTGCCTGATCATCAAGATTCGTTGACGGGCTTACAGAGCCAGTAGGAATGCGGACCCAGCACCATAAGGCAAATGTATAGTTCATTAGTACATAGCTTGCACAAAAATCATGTCTACCTAACAACATGGTCATGGAAGAAGACGAAGGTCTGAATAGAGTTGTCCAGGTGCTTCGCTAGTGCTGATTAGTCATCTGGATTTTTGTTCCACCAGTTCCCTGTTGTTCCTACCTCTGTACGTCTCCAGCACTGCGCAAGCTTATTCGAACCGATCGTCCTTCTTTTGAGGAGAACTGCAAGGCGAATTCTTTGACGAAGAAGACGACATCAGCTCAGTACCGTGAATAAGGAGGACAGTGAAGTAGCTGACGCATGGAGGCGGAGATCCGGACTGTCTGCGAATATCGGAAGATAATGGTGGAACACTCGGCAGACAGTCGGCGCTCGCCCTTCGATGGATGCTACTGAGGATGTAAACGTGGCGAAAGGGCTCATGAATGCTCTCTGCGCCCTATACCTGTCTGCGAGCAAATACGGAAGCTTGATGACCTTGAAGGGATTGAACTATTCTGCGATTGTCTACCTTAATACTTGTCTCACCCAAGCCCCCAGGGTCCTATATTGTGGTACAGAATGGGACAATAGCCTAGGAATAGTTCAGGTAGGAGGAGCAATTGCTATCCAAGTCGCCATCTCCCAATCGACACCTGCATCAATCATGTGGCAGGATGGGGATCGTGGCATATGCGAATAGATTGACCTATCACTACGTACGTCCGGGCTCTTTTGCAGCAACCCAAAGCTGGAAGGGCATAGCCTTACAACAGCTCTAAACCTTCATTACTTCCACACTTCACATACTTTACGAACTTTCCTGTGGTCGACGCCATTCAACTAAGTCTCAGTCAAGTCAACAAATGGCCCGCCCCCATAAAAGATGGCGGGCAATAGCAGAGCGGGGTGGTTTGCATTAAGATCTTGATTAACGTTGATAGTTATTCAAGTAAATAGCTGGACATTCTACTGTATTTCTTGATCCCACGCAGTGGGGATTCTTGCCGAATCCCGATGCCGCATTACAACACTTTCGTTGGCCAGAAATCACGATATCTTACCTCATGTCAGAAAGTTACACTTACGTCACTGTCTCTACGCCCAATATCCCATGAGAGCTCGCGGAAGTGCCGGAGCTTCTATTCCACACATCCAATCATTCATTCATTCACGCAGTGCCAGAGTTGCAGCAGCACCTGCAGAGTGCAAATCCCAAAGTCGGGCGCGAATGGGAAACCACATGTCACCCTCGCACGGCATTAGTAATGCTTGTTCTCATGTCGGCAAATGAGTCAATCGTTTACTTTCCTTCGCGGGATGGCTTGCCATGGTCTTCCAATTGGAGAGGACAACGTCTCCGAAGATCCCGAATATCAATCCCCCAGCAAAACATTCCTACCAGCCAACAACATCACTTCTCATGATAATGGCACCACCACACTCGCCGTCGCTGCCGACGACTGGAGTCTGGGCGCCAACAACACAGTGAGATGCTGTCTATCCTTTCCCGAATAGCATCATCACACGGTCCTCCATGTTGACTCTGCCGCATGTCATCATATGATTGTGGGAATTTTTCTCCAAAGGTTGCGATGAGGCTGCGGTGTTCCAATGATCGACTCTTGCTCTTGAGAATGTTCGAGACTTTTGAACTCTGGCATGCATGTCAGCCTCTGAAGTCTTCTTTGTGTTGGTAGGGCGTTTGTCAGATGCCGACGTTCCCATGATGATCTGAGATCATCTTCCCCTCACTATGTTTTGCAAAGTATATAGTCCTTGCCATCAGCCTCTCTATTCGATCTCACCTCGTCAGTCAAAGTCGCCCTCCCATATTAGAACATCGAGTCCCACCCAAGCCATCAAAATGAACGTTCTTGTCGCTCGCACCAATGATGCTCTCAAGATCAATCCTCCTGTTGGAGACTTCCATCTGGTAACAAATGGATCTGATTGGCTTTGGGCTGTGACTGCCATCTATGCCTTGTCTCTACTTGTTGTTATCGGCCTCACCTACTTCGCTAAGGCTGGCGAGAAGATCTTCCACTACCTCTTCACAATCTCCCTCTTTGTCGGAACCATCTCCTACTTTGCCATGGCATCCGACCTTGGGTCAACTCCAGTCGAGACATCCACCCAAGATGATGGACTTCGACAGATCTTCTACGTCCGGTATATCAATTGGTAAGTGACCCGACAATTTCATAAACTCAATTTAACACCTCTCAGGTTCGTAGGATGGACACCTCTCGTCCTGGCAATTGGTCTCGTTTCTGGCGTCTCCTGGGCAACCATCATCTTCAACATCGCCCTGACTTGGATCTGGGTCTCGTCCTGGCTCTCCGGCGCTCTCGTAGCTACAACTTACAAATGGGGCTTCTTCGTCTTCGGCACCTTCGCCTACTTCCTCCTCGCCGCATCCCTCCTTACCAGCGGCCTCACAACCGCCAAGCGCCTCAACATTACCAAGTCCTACCTCATCCTCGCCGGCTACCTTGTCTTCTTCTGGTTCCTGTACCCGATCGCATGGGGTGTAGATGATGGCGGTAATGTCATTTCCGTCACTTCCGGCTTCATCTATATTGGTATCTTGGATCTGTTCACGGTGCCGTTCTTCGCTTTTGCGGTCTTGTTTTTGATTACGAAGTTGGAGTATCGTAGCTTGAATCTTTACTTCACTCAATATGGACGTGTGGCTCCTGCTGAGTACCCTGAGGGACCGGCTGTTGAGAAGGTTGATCCTACGGCTACGCCAGCTGTTGCTGAGCCAGCGGCTCCAGCTCCTGCTGTTACGACCCCTGAGAACACTGTTTAGGTTAAGTGAGGTTTGCGGAAGCCGAGCACAACTGAGGATGTCTGGGCAAGTAATGAGGTTGAGAATCATGAGGTTGGTGTGTATGATCGCTGGTAATGTTTAATAGAGTATCCTCTTGATGCTGGGATTTGGAAAGTGATGTCATTCTTTTGATCTGTTTGGGATGGAGTCAATTTTAAGAAGTACCTTCGTCTAGCGAGATACCCAAGTCTACAAATACGATATATACCCACATCTCCACTTCTTCATCACTCTGAACGCAGCTCTATTGTATCCTGAAGATCAGACCTTCAAGTTGCATGCGCAAGGAACTACATATAAACCCACCGCTCCTTCGGAATAACCCGACAGAAAAGTTTCTCCAGCTCTCTGCTCGGCCGCCATCTCCCCACATGCCACTCCAGTCTCACATTCGCACCACCAGTAACATACCTCACACCCCACTGGCAGATTATATCCCATGTTGATATCTCCATATCTGGATCTCTGCTCCTCTCCAAGCCCAGCACTTTCACTTTCTCCTCATCACTAGACTCAAAATGCAAGAACGTAAACAGCTCTGCACATTCAAGCACTGGCATGACATCCAATGCTTTAGCGAATGCCCCAAAGAGCTTCTCAACCTCTTCATCAACAGGCTTCGTCCGGAACATGTTCGGCGAGGAGTTTTCGTAGCGTCCACTGTCCTCGTCCCATGCATCATCTCCCTCTTGTGGCTCCATAGGAGGATAATGACAGTCCGCTATCTGGAATCCGCTAGTACTTTTGCCTTCGCCGTCCTGGCCCTGGAAGTACCACCTCCCAGATGGAGCCACAGAATGGAACTTAACTTTCAAACTTCTCAACCGTGGCCAAAATGGACGTGATGCTCCCTCCTCGTCCACCGGCCAAAACAAGGTCTGATCCACCACACCCTGTACCTCCAAAGTCACCAAATTCCACGAATACTCCCTCAGCGCCTTACTCAACGGATCATACCCCGCCGAACAACAAAGATCCGGCATCGCAACCCTCTGATCAATATGGACAAACGACTTCAGCTCTCCAAACCTAATCACCAAATTCTTCAGCCCCTTCCCCGCACCTGACTCCCCCATCACCCTCGCAGCATCCCACCGCCCATCCCTCCTCGGCCCCTCCCACACCCGGCTATGATGTCTATTCACCTCCGCTTCATACGGATACTGGATTCCTTCATACAAATACCTTACATCTAGCGTCTCCAAGTTCGGTAACTTACTCGCTAGCTGGAAGACCACCGAAGGATCGATAGGTCGCTCGCATGCTGACGGAGACTCAAACATGGAAGTGTGAAAGATCGCATCGTCGCCGATGATCAGTGTACGGATTGAGTAGAGTGAAGCGAGATTCGAGTGATTGAGGAGGTGCAGTTTCCAGCTGCTGAAACGGCGGTGTTCGCAGATGTGCCCGTGGATGGGCTGGGAGGCCGTGATGATGGAAAGTGTTCGCTTCACGGGCCAGCTGCCGAATTCGAGCTCCCGCTCCTCGATGATCTTCAAAGCGTTGAAGAGTTGTGCGAGTTGATCCGTAAACATCTCATCTTTGGCTTTCAGCTCAGACGCAGTCTCGCGACATGGAACAGGCACGTAAGGTTCCTCATCCTCGTCATCGGTATCGGGATATCTCATATATTCTGTGTAGTTTGAAGGTCTGAGCTCGGGGAACTCAAAAGCGAAAACTACATTTCGTAGGAGACGGATACGGTGGCCATCATACAGGGATAGGAAGCTGGGGATTCTGCTGTTCAGCAGCTGGTAAGTGCTGTCCCAGGCGTTCTCCTCAACAGCTGCTTGTGTGGCGTGGGAGGCGGTGAGAAGGTTTGCTCTGGTGGTTGTATTGCAATGAAATGCGATGCGGGTGAGGATTTCTTGATGTAGATGCATGCTTCCGTGAATTGGCTGCTGTCATTAATACGAATCGTGTAATAATAATGTCGTTCCCAGGTCGTGGTGATGAGAGAAGGGGCATAAGTGGATCGAGACCGAGCAGCTCATATTTGTGGAACCGAGCCTTGGCAAACAGTTCCTGATTGTTTTGTGATTCACACTTCTCATGATGATCAAGATCATAGAGTCAAAACGCTCCACGGAACTGGTTTGCAAAGAGTATGTTTCTCTACAAGAAAAAGCCAAGTACTAGCTAAACCATAAATACACCAATAAAGGCATGTGCATCCACCATCGCTACAACAAAAGCGCCGCACTCATTCTCTGGTATCATATCATATCCATGTCTGAAGACCCAGTCCATCCAGCGACCGGAATATCAATAGCCAGTAGCAAATATCCATCTCCCTCCTTGGTATTATACTCAAACATCCCTAAGCCCAAGCCCCGACGCACCTGGCACTAATAAAGACAGCTCTCAATCACTTTCGTCCATATCAAAAATATCCTTTTCCTTCACTGCTTTTCCTTTTCCAGCCTTCTTCCCTTTCCCAGCAGGTGCCTTTCCTTTAGGCTTTGCCGCAGCCTTTACCGCAACGGGACTCTTCGCCTTCGGGACCGCTTTGGCCTTTGGAGCTGCTTTTGCCCTTGTTGCTCTCGCTGGAGTTACTGCTGCAGATGATGTAGGAACTGGTGCTTGTTTGCGACCACTTGAACGTGAGGGCAGAGCCCTCTTGCCATTCGATGCGGGAGGGGTAGGCTCGACTTCTTCCTCTTCCTCTTCAGGTTCGGGCTCAGGCTCTGGGGAGGGTGATGCCTCTTGTTCCTCTCCTTCGGGTTCCGGAGAAGCCGCAGTCTCCTCTTCTTCCTCGGGTTCCTCTTCTGCTTCCTCATCCACGTCCATCGCATCCTCATCTTCTGCCTCAGACTCAGTTGCGGGCCTAGCAACTCGAGTCCCATCCTCGTTCGTGTACTCCCACTCAGCCACCCCATGCCACATCTCCTTATCGTCGTCGCTGTCATCTCGATCGGCATAACTCTTCCGCGTACTAGCAGCGCGACCACTTTTCCTTCTGTCAACCGACGAAGCATCTGGTGTACTAAATATTCCAGCAGACTTCTTTGGTTTTGGTGTCTTCTTTTCACGGACAACTTTCTCTTTCTTGGGCGCTGACACCTTAACTGGTCGTGGTTTGGACTCTGTCTTCGCCTTCTTTGCTGGACGGCTATCATGGTCATCGGACTTTCGTTTCTGCTGAGATATTGTTAGCTGTGCGCAAGACATTTTGTAACGGAATACCAACCTTCTTCTGTTCTGCCTTTCTCACTAGCCCATCAAGCAGTTTATCCATCTCCTCGGGCAAGTAGTTTTTCTCGGCGATCTCTTGAGCAACCGCATGACTCGGTAGAGCACCAAACAAACCAGCTGGTAGACCGACCTTCCCTGGATATGTCTGCATACTCCAGCCTTTCTTTTCCTCCCACTTCTTGATTAGTGTCTGTGCAAGATCGCTGAGTATGTAGATATTGTCTTCGTCTCCCGGGATGAGGTCTCGGGCTTGCTTGACACGTTCTGCGTACTTGTATGTCAGGGCGAGACTGGGCTCTGAAGCGACCGTGGAAAGGTAGTAAATGATGTATTTCCCAATGTCAGCCAATTCAGAAGGTTCTGTGCTGAAGTCGGGGTGATGTGCTAGGAGATGGAGCAGGCGAGGGAAGAGCTGTTCGAAGATCGTGCTCTTGGTGTCTCGACACAATTTGACCCGAGACCGGATCCATGTCATAATGGAGTTCTTGAAGTCCACCACAGGTTCGAAAGCAGTAATGAACATGATAGTCGTAAATCTGGGTGGGTACTTGCCCTTGACAATGTACTTCTGCAACTTCTCGATAAATCCAGAACGCACGTTTGCCAGAGAATCCTGGGCGATAAGTGCTAGTTGATTGAACTCGACTGGCGAGAGGAGTTCGTCAAATGTCTTGATCTTGCACAGCTTCAGCATCTGCTGTGCTGCCAGAAGACGTAGACGGGATCTGTGGCGGGCTGACGTGTCATTCTGCTTCGACAATTCTCCCTTCTTGACAATCAATTTGTTTAAAAGTTTATAGACTGGTACGGCGATGTTTTTGGCGATTTCAGGGTCATCCGTCGTTCGTAAGCGATTGACCAGAATTTTAATGGCCCAGCATTTCGCTTGACACTCTTCGTCCATCTCTTCATCGGATTGCCACTGTGGTTCGTTGTCCGTCTCTGGGGTTCGAGTCTTCAAGAGTATTTGCTGCGTGGTAATATCGATGATCTCGTCGTTCAGATCTTCCAAGAGCTTGGGGTCAAGCAGGTGTAGTTGTGACACAGCAGCAATTCTTGTCAAGAAGTGATCCTCGCCGTACGTCCAACCATCTAAAGCTTTGTCGACCAGATCTTTCATGTGCATCTCCTTTCTTGCAGGCTCAATGGAATGGAGAATGGTGACGGCATACTTGGCAACCTTTGCAGGGGTTCCATAAAGCGCGAAGTTGATCAGAGTCTGCGTGAACTTTGTGGTTGGATTGATCTCGCTCTTCCCCTCTTCCTTTGCTTCCTTGGCGAAGGAGGCCAGAGCTTTCAGGGTGTCGACACTTCCAGCATCATTTGCTCGCGTCTTCGATGGAGCCTGCTCTTCCAATGATTTGCAAAGCTCCTTGACGCTTGCCTTGAAAATTTCAGGATGCTTGTCCGAGATCTCTTTCATCACACTGCGTGCTGTGGCGGCCAAACCATTCTCATCAGTTCGACCATATTGTAAAATGACTGGTTGATGACTGCGATTGTAGACCAGAGACGCTGAGCGGTAAATGATAGGGATGAGAGTGTCGAGGAGACCGGCTGGTGCATTGGGGGCAGCATTGATGCGCTTTTGGAACTCCTTGATAGCTTTGTAGACTGTGTTGAAGTCGCTCTCGGGGGCCATGGCAAACCGGAGTAGCTGGTAAGATCTCCGGTCGTGTAGCTTCGCGTATTTATGCAGCTCTTGTGTCGTTCTCATGGGATCGGGTAACAGATTTGCAAGCCATTTGATGGTCGAATCGAGCTTGTTCTTTACATCCTTCGCATCTCCCTCAATAACGCCACCATTGAACTCCTCGCACCGCTTGAGAAAGACTTGAAGCACTTGAGAATATGTTGTCCGTCGCGATTGCATAGCGTAAAACGCCTTCTTGGCCTTTTGATCCAGTGATTTGACGACCAATAGAATTCGCTCCGTGCGGATCTTGTCTGCATCAAATGGTCCATCCCCATTCGTTTGAGTTTGCGAGTCTCCATTTGCTGCTTTGCCCTTCTTCGCTGGGGGATAACTGAGCGGGATCAGCTGCTCGAACATGACATGATCTAGCAGGACATTGACCTCCAAATCATTCACATAGAACGAGTCAAAGATCTTGGTAGGAATGCCGCCTAGAGCATCTGTCACGCTCTCATTCTCCACAGCAATCTCGCCTGCAGCAACACCCCAAATTCTGCCAAGAGCCGTCATGGCTTCGGTTCTTACAGCATGCTTGCGGTCTCTTGCTCGGTCAGCGAGACTGCATAATACAGATCCAGACTTGTTAACAGATCCATTTGGAGCAAGCTTTGACATGATCTCGTAGAAGCTGAATCTGCTCACAGCTCTTACTGCGGCGAGTCGGACCTTCTCATCCGAATCGCACAGCTTCTCACCAAGTCCTTGAACCAAGGATAAATCCTCGTGCGGACTGAGACCAATACCTCCTGCAGAAGTGATCAGGATGCGACCAACGGCTGTTGTCCAAGCAGACCGGATTGCTGAAGATTTGTCGTTTCGTCTTCCCATGAAGCTCTGATAGACGCTTGGATGGGTCTGGACAAATGATTGGGGCGAGATTGGTGTCGTAAGAATGCTGTCAGAAACAGGATTCTGAGGATAGTCTTCCAATTTTGCCGGAGGGTAAGCAGCTGGATCCATAAGTGGAGGTGGAGGCGGTCCTGCTGCACCAATTCCAGAAATGATGTCTCCCAAAGTCTCGGTGGCCATAGTCCTCAACTGTACATTGTCGGCAGACAATTCTGCTTCCAATTGCGGGATAACATTCTGCAAAACAGCTGGTGATGCCCTCCACAATTCCCGTAAAAGTCTATGCGCCTTGGCCAGTTCTTGTAAATCTGACTCGGTCGGACCAGCAGGCACGTCTTCATCATCCGAATCTGCAGCATCGCTCGTTCTTCGGTGTCCATTGGGTTTTGGGGGCGCTCCAGTTGAAACCTCCAATATCACCTCGTTGAAGTATTGACTAACATAACGCGCCATCTTCTCTGGACAGTGATTGCAAATGCTTTTGGCCATGTTGTAAGCTTCTGGGAGCTCCTTTGGAAGTAGTGTTGTCTGCTTCCCATCCACCTCCTGCTTGCCCTTGCCTCCTCCCGGTGTCGCAGCTCGTAGAAATTGCGCTACAATTATATCCACTACATTCGCAGGCAAACTTTGCGCTTCATCTACCAAAGTTACCAGCATTTGTGTCATATGGTATTCCACATCCTTCGCAATGGACTCTCCCGTCGAAGCTTTCGTAGACCCAGATATCATGTCGAAGAAAGAGCTAAACAGGTGGAGGATCAAGGAATCGGAGTTCTGAATGTCGCAGAGGAGAACGATACTCTTGACTTCCGCCAGTGAAACCAAGACATACTTGTGCTGCGCATTGTAGGCGTGTGAAGGGTCGGAGAGTGCTGGCAGGATGGAAGTAACGAAGAGCGTGAAGACATCCTAGATTCAGTCAGAGACTTTCTCCCAAGTAAAGCTTCAATAGCATACCTTGAGCTGAGTAGGCGTAAACGGCGCATCAGGAGCGCAAAGTTTCAGAACATCCACCAAGCAGCAAGCTGCGAATGCGCGTACACCTTTATCCTTATGTCCCAAGAGATTCTGCCCCGCAAGCTCCTTCGCGACTTTGGTGAACGAGTCCTTGTCTATCTCCTCCTGATCCATCTCCCGCAGCTCATTCGCAAGAGTATCCAGCCTTCTCAGGAGTTCCCCTGTCGGAATCGGCTTTCCAGCGCGCCATGATAGAGGCTCGTTGAAGGTAAGTCTCACGAGGTCTTGTTCTGGTTCCTCAGACACAGCTTCCGCTCCGCGGCGCGGGGCCATTTTGAATTGAAAACTCCAGTCGCTTATTGAGGGAATAGGGATATTCGCGATGGCCGAGGGAATTGGACTTTCGGTGGTTTGGTGGATTGGCGTTCGAGAAGGTGGCGGCTGGATGTGGTGTTGTCAGCTTCGCGCGTCGCACAAGTGGTCGAGTCGGAGACGCGTTGACGAGGTCCCGCTAGGGAGACGACTTCTCCTCGAATTCACTCGTCATCACTTTTCATATTTCATCCACCCATGAGAGAAGCAAGGGATATACTATTGTAAACTTTTTGTGCGCAGGAATAATCCAATAGCTCAAAGACTTCTTTGTTCCCTTTTCATGCAGTCCTGCCATCCAGCAGCCAGCTTCACAGGTCATGCATCTATGATATGAAGTTAAGCGCGCATGACCTAGCAAAGAACATTCCTACGAGAGCTTGATGCTTCTTACGCCTCTTCATTACTTCTGTATACACTCCTTTGTTTCTTTAAGTGCTCATTTATCGATTTGTCCACTGCCCTTCAGCTCTGCTCTGCGCTGTACGCTCCGTTTTCATACCTATAATTTTAACGCAACTGTCCTTCAAGAGGATTAACTGGCAGGTGAAGCCAAATTAATCCTCGAGATGAACGTAGAGATAGCCATCATAACTCTTTTTTTTTTCACTTCACAATATGGTGTGCCGGCGGCGCTGAAGCAAAGCCAAAATGTATAGATATGGCACCCGAACCTGAGCTTGGCGTATGATGCGACTTGTGCCCGGCAAAGTGTTGTACTTCAAGTGTCCAGATGATGTTTTAGAGTCGTATTTCAGTTTATGAGCACAAATGAGCTGTGCCAGATGACGGAGTGATTCGACTTGACCGTGCTTCGAATCATACTTACTTTCGGCTCTCCATACAATTCACACTTGACAGACACTCTATCATTTTCTCGCAATTCACTTCTTCCCTTTTCGAGCCTTAATTCTCTAAGCTTATGGCATAAGTACGACTCCTTCCTCTTCTATAGCCGACTGGACTGCCTGCTACCCCTTCTCGACCCGCAACTCAGATCGTACCTCCTCCACCCCCTCCTTGCTCTCCATTTCTCCCCTCACACTAGCAAGATCTTCTTACATCAATCAACAACTCTGAGACCACCTCTAGTACGCCACGTCTAGATCCCGCAACCTCATCTTCAATATGAAGCTATCATCGAAGAACCTATGGCTGGCAGCATGTGTTGGCACGGCCTTTGGAAGCCTCGATTCCCAAGACGTTGGTAAGTATCGCTATCCATGGCTTCAATGCTCCGCTAATACTATCAAGACTTCACTTCCAAAATTCAAACCTTCGGGTCTCCACACATGTACGCTTCGAGTCACACCCTTGCTCAGCGACAACCCACGACTTCCTCTCACATGTACGCCTCCAGTCATACATTGGCCGAAAGACAAGTCACAGCCAGTCCAGCTATGGCTACAAGTGTGTCCCTCATCTCAAGCGTAGTCAGTGGTTTGACTGTCGTTGTTCCGACGAACATCATCACTACCTTGACTCCCGGCAAGAACTTGACGTCGAATTCCAGCATTCCGGCCACCGACATCCTTCAAATCCAAGCAATCACCACTGTCACTTCTTTCCTTGGAGGGTGAGTATCCTCTTCATTCAGCTTGACCATGCTAAGAATCCGAATAGGTCACCTACTTCAAGAGTCAGCATGAGATCCACCGAATCTGCGATCTTAATCTCCACATCAATTGTAGACGAGGTTGTCACGGTTACTTCTGTGCTCCAATCTCTGTAAGTGTACGATAACCCTCTTCGAGATAACTTCTGACCCTGCTAGCACTATTCCGGACCCTCAATCCCAAGTACAAGGTTCGAGCTCTGGACCCTCGATCTCGTTCGTACCAGTCCCCAATACAACAGCAAAGTCCGCTGACATCCCTGCGACATCAACTTCGAAACCAACAACCGTTCCATCGGCTGGTGGATATACGTCTCTAGGATGCTATGCTGAAGGTCTCATCGTTCGCGCGTTGGGAGATGCCTTCTTCCCGAGTGACGAGAATACGATCGAAAGATGTGTTACAGCGTGCTATCCATACAAGTACGCGGGAGCCGAGTATGGGCGAGAGTGTTGGTGTGGTAATGAGCTTAAAGGATCCTCAAAAATCGACGATGCGATATTCTGCAATATGCCTTGTGCAGGGAACAAGCATCAAGTATGCGGCGGCATCGTGGCCTTGAACGTATACGTTGCAAAGGACGCTGCGTCTCCCTCCGTCGTGCCAGTGACTGGTTCTGGAACTGCTAGTCTATCCGGCAAGACGACGTCTACTTCTACTTCTCTCGGTCCGATCCCAAGCTCTTTACAGAGCTCAAGCTCACGATCTTCGAACAGCATAGCTGTCGCAACATCAAGGTCCGCAAGCTCGGCATCAAGTCGTTCGGCAAGTACATTGAGCACCATAGTCTCTTCCACCTCCTCCAAGGCCAGCTCTGATCCTCAAGTCTTGACAGCCTCTTCAGTTCCTCCGTCGGTTGCCACATCGAGTTCTTCGAGTACCACGATTGTCCAAACGACCTTTGTGACATCTGCTCAAGCTATCCCCGTGTCAATAATCGTGGAAAACGGAACCACGATGACAACTTCTCTCACAACCCAGCCTACATCTGACAGTCAAAATATGGCGACCATTCCAGTCATCGTCACAAACATTCACACTGTCACGAGAAAGCCCGTTGCCACTGCCCTACCCATGCTCGGCTCAAGCACGTCGTCACCGCACACCACTTCCTTCAACAGTACACCATCTCCAGTCATGTCACCGAAATCCACGAGTACATCAAGCAAATCCTCTCTCCGGCATACCACGCCAAAAAGTACGCCAACCCCGGTACTCTCACCACCAACAACGAGTAGCACAAGCACATCCTCCTCAACAACTACCTCAGAAACAATCACATGCATCCCAGCCTTCTGCCCAACACTGATCACCGACATCCCAACCCCACCACCAGACGAAGGCACATTCTCAATCCCCGAACCATGGAGTAGCATGTGGACAATGCCTCCACCACCTCTACCTTTCGCTGCAGTTCCAACACCAGGCATGGTACCACCAGCGTCACCCCGTCCAGAGATATCCTTCTCGACTGCATCTCCTGCAAGCACCACTCAATCACCATTCACGCCCATATATTACAGCCCTGTGCCCTTGATCGGACCACTTTCAGTACCTACGAGCTCCACATCCTCTGAACCACCTGCCAACTCGACTATCATTCCCCGCGAATCTACAAAGTCCTATCGCGCAGTGACGACATACGTCTACGGAACTAGCACCCAGCAACCACCACCTAGTGTTGTAACTGTTACGAGCCTCCTGGTTCCCGTTACAGTCACACCCAATGCTGCTGCTTCGATCGCAGTCAGCGTGTGCGGTAAGATGGTTGCGTGCTTGGCTGGTTTGTGGGTGTTGATTTTTCAAATTTAAGCGAGACTTAGATAAGGGCAAGTGTGGGAAGGCCGATTGCTGCACGATAATTAGATGCGATTTATTTTTCAACGTCATGCGGTGGTTTCTAGCGATAAGGTATGCGAGTGGTATATCCCTGGGTGCTTCAATAAATAGCACATGGCTGTCTGGCTGGAGATGTGCGCGGGATGGTCAGTTGGCTCGGGGGTGTGGGAGTGACTGGGAACCTCACCTGGTGTCATTAGAGAGCGAGCCGTTATCAGGACACGCGAATTTGACCTCTTTCCCTTTCCTCAAGTTCATATTTTACATCGTTCTAAGCAGGGAGGCTAAATAGGCGCGGAGATTTTCACAATGATAAAAGCGAAGAATAGAAGAAGCAATCGATTTACAGACCTTGTCGAAATGTGCAAAACACCACAATCATGTAGAATGTGAATACCCAACAACGGGGCAAAAGGTATCATTTCTCATTCGACCGACTACCGTATCTACCATTGGCAGCAGAGGAAGACGCCTAATCGCCAACCTCCAGAGAGGCAATGCCCAACCCCGGCCCATCCTTCTAGACGAATCAGGCCAGACTCCAAAGGAAGCATAAAGCGAACCAGAGCAGAGCAGAACACACCACGTATTTAATGCCTTCCTCCCACCTTGAACAATCCATAATAGATATCTCCGCGCGGACCCTTCGGTGAGGGAATTTCCCAAGACGCCAAATGACGATGCCCCACCCGTTGACAAATTCCACTAAGGTATGAACAGCCAGCCAGCCAAACGAACGCCGCACTCCTGCAACACGCAGAGAAGTACCAAACGGGGTCAGAGCCCTCGCGATCCTGTATCCAGTATATCTCCTCCCATCCAATCTATAATATCTCAAGCCTCAATCCGAATTCGATAGATTCGACTTTCTTCAATTCACTTCCCAGGCGGTCCAGGACTCGGCCTCCCAGAACCTTGTTCCTCAGCCTTCCTTTTCGGCGGTCCATTACTAACACCCGTACTCGCCACACGTTTCCTCTCCTGTTCCTTCTTCTCCCTACTCGACTCCTCCGCCGCCCGTCTTTTCCACTCATCCCTGATACCCTTCGCAGCAGCAATCAGATCCTTCTCCGTAACTCTATCCGTGATACTCTCAATCACGCTATCCACCGTACTCGTATGGTTGGCATTCGTCTTATCGTCTCGAAACCGCATGAACCGCCAACGCTTCTGCGAGTCCATAAAACACTCCACGATCCGATCGTTCAGAGGTTCTCCCCGCGCTTTCAATTCCTCCCATTCCTTTTCCTCCAGGTACATAGTGTTGTAGTACGGGTCCTCCCTACCGTCGCCTGCATATACGTGTAGATTGCACGTCGGCATGGCATCGTAATCGCAGTATGGTTTGGTAATCCCTTCGGCTCTGTCCTGCGCATCTGGCTCTATTCGCGGGAAGTCCAATTGTAGCCTGAAATCAATCGAGTTCTCCAACTCCGGCTTCCATTTCAGGATATTCTGATCCGTCCCATGCTTGTAGTCCGTCATTCGACATGTGAAAATCAAGCCATCGTTTCCGTGAGGCAATTTGGGTAGAATTTGTCGGAACATCATCTCTACTGCGTATGAGAATTGCATAGCCTTCAGCTCCACGATGAAATGCATGTATTGCTTCTCCTCTGGGTATTCCTCCAATAGATGCTTATAAGGATCGAAAATTCGTTCTTTAAAGTATGCGAGCCGTTTGTCGAGGGTGCGGTTCATAAGACTGTTTCCGTCGAGGACCATACAATCAAAGACGAGGTATTTCGGTTGTGTGCCTCCCCCGGGTACTTTATCAAATACCAACTCGCCATCGATCAGGGTGTTTGTGTGGAAGGCTTGTTGGTCGCGAGGAACGGGGAAGTGCAGAGCTCCAGCGGGTATGAACCAATAATCATTCTTCCGGTCGATGAGGTAGTGTATTTCATTGCCTTCATTGTCCGACGTGAGGTATAAAAGATATCGCATTCCATCGGACTTTTCGCAGACATAGTAGCTATGCAAAGTTAGACATGGAGCTGCCCACTGATACGAGATACATACTCCTGCTTCAACAGCGCCTCTAGATGTCTGCGGGCAAAACTGACAGGTTGGGCGCCTGGAAATGATGTATTCCTTCGATCTAGAAGACTTGCTACTTCTGAGCGCATAGTGAATAGTAGGTCCCCTTCTGCCTTGATTCCAGGCGCATCCAGGGAAGCTACGGGACCCGTCATTTTGGTTTCTGAATCGGCAGATCGATAGTCCTGCACGCAAGATGTAATCTCTTATTCGTAGTCGTCGAAGTGAGGTTGCTTCGAGAGCAAAGAGGATTCTGTTGGTGAACAAAGGCTGGTGACCGCGTTTGTAGGTTCGCGATAAAGCTGGGTGAAGATTGATGAATTTTCAGCTAGGCTGTAGGGTATTGTTGGTCGCTGGAAATGCGCGGGAATCCATTCAGTTGATGCTGCAAGCCATGCAGCTTCAAAACCGTATCGCATTTGTCTGGACGATGAGGCGCATTGCTTTTCGAGGACTTGATTCTGGGAAAGCAACATTTGAAGTGCTCGCACCGGTCACGTGTATGTGGGGCCCCTGTTGCCTTGGAGGCTGAGCTGACTTGGCCTCCAGTATCTTCACTTCCGTAAGACACAGAATCTTCAACCTTCTTGCTTTTTAATGATATTGCAAACCTTGTGGAAATAAACTGAACCCAAGTACAAATACTCTTAATATTGCTGTGTGTTGTACCTTCAAGATGATATCCTCCATCGCGCCACCTCCACCACCGCCTCCTCTGCCAGGTATTTTCCACCTTAATGCAAATCGACATAAGTTGACATAATTCAGCTTGGGTACTTGCTCTACCTCCTTCGTCGCCACCTCCTCTGTATAATGTCCCTTCTCAGCCCAGATTTCCATCCCGAAGATCGCGGGTCAATCGGCTTCAGGAGATGAAGGCACCAAGAGCTTCACCTCCAAAATTTCCAGAAACGACATCGTATGTAGCCTTATCCCGTGTTTCGAGTCAGTAGGCATCTAATATGAAAAAGGATGGGACTAAACAAACCATTCCCCTTGCTCGAACTTCCTCGTGAAATCCGGATCATGATTTACAAATATCTTGCACCGAACACTAAGCCAGACCAGTGGTGCGGCAAGCCACGAAGACATGACGGACCTTGCTATCCTGAGATACTATCAGTTTGTCACTTGATTCGCAACGAAGCCCTGGATACCTTCTACAATGCATCCGTCTATTTTGAAATCGACATCTCAAACAACGGCATTTTCTTCCTCGGTAATCGACATCTATTGATCGACCCTCTCCCACCAACAATTAGGCTTGCTCAATCCATTTGTGCTCGCATCCAGCTGGAATGGAGAACTGCAAGACAGCAAGACTTCAGAAACCGGATTGAAGAGATATTTCCAGCAGATAGCCCGTTACGAAATCTTCAAGTATACTTTCAGGCCGCCAGCCCAGCGTATATCGGACGAGCAGCTACCCCAGAAGTTGTGATTTCTGCGCTTGAAAGTACCTTGTCTCCTCTTCAAATTGTTACCAAGAATATGGGTCCGAAATTCTACATCAACTTCGAAAAAGGAATCCACCAGGGCCGATTCAATCTTGGCATTGACTTGAACCGGACGGTTCGAGAATACTTCTAAGAACATCATCATCAGAATCGCGTGGATTGGACCTTTCAGTATGAAAAGCTATCTGGTCTTCATACCTAGCTATTTCATCACCAGCGTTTTTCATCATGAGTCTGCCAAGCAACAACTGGACTTCACGAGCTACGCCTCAGAACGAGCTCTCATGTCCACCAGCCACCCCTAACAAAAGCATCATCCAAAGGTTCCATAATTTCTTGGGCCCTACCGCTTCCATCGACCACTAAAAACTGCTTTTATCCGGCCTCTAGTGCGCAAGCTCATGTCTCTTCTCCTGCTGGATCGTAAAAGTTGGTGGACCACCACTAAACTCATCCTCCTCAAAGTAGTTGACCAAATCCAGGCTCAATTCTCTACGAAAATCCGGTGTCTCGGCAGCATACTCGCCATACTCCTGGATGAATGTGATCTCCTCCAAGTTAGTGAGCTGCAAGAACTGGCTCAGGTACTCCTCTGATACGTCTCCAGAGTGGCATACTCTTCCTCCTCCTCCCAGTTCTGGTGGACATCAAGCTTGTATCTCCATTGCCGAACCTTCAAGTGCTTGATCGACTCCACGACTTCAGGATGCATTTCTCCCAAGTACTCAAACCACGTATGGTTGAGACTGTTCTTGAGAGACGGTAGGGTGACATATGGCGTATCCAGATGTGGATTGAAGCACAACGGAGGACTACCACCGAACTCTCCACCAAACTTCACCTTATAGCCAAGAAACTCCTCCGGCAAGACAATCATATAATTCGGAAGAGTCTCATTTCGGCTCTCACGATTGACGAAGAGAGTTGCAGGGAGCTGAGCCTTAGCATTATTGCGTTTCTTCTCGGCGGCCTTTGCGAGTGGATGCATCGAGACGTCGGCGTGGTGATAGATCAGCTCGAGGCCAATGCTAACTTCTCGGTCACGAGGAAAGCTCAAGCGCCATATCTTGATTCTCAACTCGATCGGCAGGTCAGGGAAGCAGGTGAAGGTGTCGAGGGGATCGCCTATTTGGATGAAGAGCTCCTCGTTGAAGTCGGGGAGGTGGGAGAGAAGGTCGAGGGCCTCGGCGGCTTTGCCGGTGGATATGATGGTGGCAGACGTAACGGTGGACAATGCGACGGTGGGAATGGTGGCAGAAGACATGATGACAAGGTTTCAAGTTTTCTACTCTAGTATTAGTAATATCCTTTGCCATTCTTCCCAAGAAATACGTGCCTTTGAGGGATCTTTGTGGGGTTGAAATACTTCGAGGTTGAAGCCGCAAAGGCAGACTCGTCTGAAAGGCACGATCTCTGCTGATCTACAATGCGACCATAGGGACCATAGGGAGACGTCTTGTAGTTCAGATGTCGACGGGGATTTGAGTCTCCTGTAATACTGAGACGTCACTCGAGAGATTGTTGAATGTAGGCAGTGGTGTTGACATGCCCCACTGATTTCAAGTAGCGAGACACGCCAAAACATACGCGTGAATTGGGCCAGGATCACTGCGCGTGGTTCGAGTTCAGCTTCAATCGTTCTGGTGTGTTCGGTTGAGCTGATCAATTGAGAGATTGAGTTGTATCGAGTTTACAGTGTTTGTTGCCTCACAATTTCACACAAAGCATTTTCACATTCTCCTCAAAATTATGCACACTTGGTTGAAAACAGGCTCATTTTTTGATTGTTACCAACATTTGCGGTGGAGGCCATCATAAGCCCACAAATCTAACGCGTATTGACCATGAATTCCCGTCCACGTCAAGAGCGCAGAACCAGTTGCAGATCGAAAGCGAATCACCTCTGCGAAAGCTCACCTGCTCAAGCTTCCTCGGCATCTCTGAAAGTACAAACGAGTTTTCTGTCTCCATAGAACTCCTTGTGGTCTTCAACAAAATCCGCGATGATCTCTCGAGCCACGCTTTCCACTTTCTCCCTGGAATCAAAGCATGGCTTTGTCGGAGAAGTGTACACATATTCCAGTGTCTCCAAGTGATTGAATTCCAGAAGCAGGGTGTAGTGACTGCTATGACAGCCTTCCTCATCCCTCCGCTTCCATCTGGGCACGCAACCATCGTATACTCTCCATTGTAATGTCCGAACAGAGTCCAAGACGCTAGGGTGATTGCGCTTGATGAAATGAATCCACGGCCCGGAGTTCCAGTGGAGAAAGGAAAACTTGGTTGCGTACCAGGTATCAAGGTCGGGATTGAAGCAGAACAGTCGCCTGGGATGGAGAGATTCGTAGCGCTCAGAGTCCTCATCTGGGTCGTCGGTCCGGAACAAGACATAGTAGTGGCGCAAGGTTTCTTCTCGGCTTTCCTTGTTGACGAAAAGCGTAATAGGGAGATGAGCATGAGAGTCACCATCAGTCAACGCAGTGCGATTACGAAGAGCCTTCTCGTCCTCGTCGGGATGTTGGTTCGGTGCCAAAAGTTCTTTGCGAGCGCTAACCAGTCGTCCTCGTGGGAATGACCATCGGTAGACTTTCCGTCGCAGTTCAAGAGGTAGCTCCGGAAACAGCGTGAACTTTTCGAGTGTCTTGACTTCAACCTTGGACGTGCCTGCAGCATGGGCGGAGACAGAGACGGGGCCGCAATCACCCATCGTGAGAGGACTGATGTTGTCGGACATGATGCAGAGAAGTTCTGGCAGCAAATTGGTCAGTAACTTCTCAGCTCAGTCTTTGAGGAGATCCTCACCTTCAAGAGCGCTTCAAAACTTGCTGCAGGTAAGAATCTGGCGCGATGGCGTCCGCTCGATGATGTTCGATGGACTGGATTTCTGTTCAAGGCCAATGCTGTCGATCAAGTAGGAACGTTGCGTTGGTTGACGTCTAAAGCACGTTAAAAAGCTTGTGATGTCGAGATAGCGGTTCAACGATGGTCAAGCAGCGTTTGAATCGGTCTGACGAGGGGAAGGGACTATTTAAGCGAAGTGAACGGCGCTAACCAGGTTGGGACGTCAAGGAAATAAAGCGCAATTCCCTCGACAACTGGGGATGAATACGACAACTGGGGATGAATATGGGTGCTTCACTTTGTCGACGATGAGTGATTAAAGACATAGCTCCGTCTTGACAAAGACTACACATGTATTCTCGAGATCACTTCTAACAGATATCGGTCGAACAAACAAAACACATCACTTTAAGTACCCTCTTCGATCCCGAGCACTGCAAGATGAAGATCACTCCGGCAGAAGCTATCACAACGCCAGATCTACAGTAAGTCCTCTAATAATAATGCACCTGAAAGTCGATACTGATCCCTCTCTACAGCCCCTCCTCGCCCTCTCCCGTAACCAAAAGCACATACTCTCTCGACCTCGCAGCAGAGCTTCCAGACTTCCTTGCAGAACTCTTCCTCCAAATTGGCAAAGACCTCGATACTTTCACCTGCTTCAAGAGATTGCATATCGAACTCAGACTTATGATCTGGCGCCTCACATTTCCCCGCGGTCGACATGTCAACTTCAACGTCAACATGGACGATGCTCTCGGCCCGGACTACTATCGAACAGACGGAATTGAAGCTCATTGTCCTCTGCCAATCGCCCTCTATATCAATTCCGAAAGCAGACGAGAGGCACTAAATAATTACTGCATCATCAAGACTTTCAAAGAGACCCCTAATTCAATCTACACAAGAAGAAGATATCGACCATTCTGCTACAACCCACGGTTGGATAGAGCCTTTCTCACTTACACTTCTGGCGAAGAGCTCGTGGAGTGGATGGACTATATCAAACACCAATCCCCCAGATTGTTTCATATAATTGATCTCATTGAGGTTCGCGACTGGTTGGGCTCTGCGGATCGAGTCAGGGAGGACTTCGACGAGCCGCCTGTTGGAAGAGTTACAGAGGTCTTGTTCATGTTTCCTCGTCTCAAGCACGTCAATTTCGTCATGTGTCATCCGAACGACGATTATTTCTGGAAAACTGCCTCTTTGCAGACAGAAGGTGGAAGGATTCAATTTATCGAGGCGATGAGAGATTACATGGAACATTGGGGTTCATGGAAGAGTGTGCCTGCAGTTTCTGTTGAGCCATGGTACAAGCTTCGAGCATAAATTATGACAGGTTGGCTTCAGCGTTCCTAATTTAGCCAGACCATAGTTTCACTGTTATTCTGGGAGTCATGGGCAAACAACAAGGAGACTTGTTTTTTTTTGGGCATAATGAAAGTTTGTTTACTTCACAATTTTAAGCGATTCGTGGAAGTGAACAAATATATCATCGACCAGTGAGGATCCAAGTGAGCAAAGAAACCGGACGTTTGAAGATCTAATGTCCTTGCGCTTTCTCACGAGATTCACCGCGATGAACGGCTCGCATGTCGCCTCGTCGCGGTTCGTTGTGTCCGCTGCTCCCCGTCGCCAAAACCGCGCTAGCAAATTCTGCCCACAAAGACCTCGCGATCTTCTCCCCTAAGCGTTTACAGCATTGAGAACATCACAGCTATTACTAGCCAAGAACGATGGAATCAGACGTGAACCAGGCCACGTACGGGTCTCAGCCCCCGTGGAAGTTCAAACAGAATATGCATAAGGTGATGGACGATTGGAAGGATCGACGTGCTAACGAAGGCAGACCCGTCGCTCGGGATGAGTTGTATGGGATGAAGGCATTCTGGAAGTCGAAGCTGAAGGAGGCACAGGTTGAGTACCCCGATCAGAAATATCTGCAGCTCTATTATGCGGAGGGTAGGACTTGGATGCATTATGGTAAACACCCTCCCGCGTCGCAGCTGAAAGCTCAGACTGCTAACATCTGCCCCAGGCAATCACGCAAACCTGGATGGTTTTCGACCCCGCCCTATCCCTCTGACTCCAGAGCAGATTGCTGAGCGCAATAATTCCGAGGAGGTATCTGCGAATGACCAGGTTGGTGGTTCGACAGCTAATACGACAGATAATGGAAGCGCGTCTGGGCCAGGCGCTGCGAAGGAACCTGCTAAGGCTGGGAGCCCATCGGAGCAGAGAATCCAGGAAAATGCAAAGAGAGCTCTAGAGATGGCTAAAAAGGAATACGCTAAGCTTCGATCAGGGCATCTTGGACAGAAGTCGCGGTCTCTGTCATCGGGAATGGTCAAAGCTGCGGATAAGCTTTCACTTTACCTGCGAGAGCAGTACGGGCTCCGGCACGTAGGGAGATGGGATGACTGGGCTGGTCTACCATTCAAGAAGCGGCGCATCATTGAAGATAGCGCTCGCTATGCTAACGTGTTGAATACAGATTGGCATGCCGGAGAGTTGAAGTGGATCGACGACTCATTCCGAGAACTGGTTGGTTTGGGATGGTATCGCAAGCTGGCTCGCATGCACACCCCGAAGGAAACTGAAGTCTGGGTAGACAAGGAAGCAGACAGATTGAGAATGGCAGACTGGAAGTCTGCTGAACTCACCGATGACGACATCGTCGCGTTGCTTGCTGCGGAGAATATGATTGGATATAATGATGAGCAAGTGAAGAAGCAGAGAGAGAAAGTGGTATTCTCTCGGACTATGGACGGACTCGGAGAGGAGCTAAAGAAGCTGTCGATTGATGATTCGGGGGATTCTGATTCTGATTCGGACGGAGAGGAGGCTGATGAGCAGCAGAGACCGGTGAAGCGGAAGTTTGATGAATCAGAGGATTCTGATTCTGATACTCATTCCAATATTCCTTCGGCTATTGAGCAAAGACCGAAGAAGGCACGTCATAATGCTGCTGGTTCAATATCACCGGACGGGGACACCAGCAAGCCTATCAAGAGTGAGGAAAATGCTGGAGGGTATCCGGCACATGTTCCCGGAGGTAGCGAAACTTGGACTGAAGAGATCCAATTCGCGGATGAATAGAATGAGACGGACGAGGAGAAGCAGGAGGACGTCGAGACCGGGATCAAGACCGAGGGTTCAGTCAAGATCGAGAAAGAGCCTCAAGACGAGTAGACAAGTGGATCTGTGTCACTCTGTCACAAGCCAGACCAGGTCAGAGACAATGGCTGTTGTCGACGATACTGGCGAGAAGGAGACTGAGCTTACAACAATGGATTGTTGTCACCAGCGACGTCGAAGAGCATAAGGAGGGATCCAAGCCAGAGGCAATGGTTGTTGTCCAGGCTAGTATGTAGGTGCCGGGACTGGATGTCCTGCGTATCACTCCACGCTTCCCATTCTCATCACTGCGAACATTGAGTGGTTAGATAGACATATACCGTAATTACAGAAGCAGTCTACCCGGTTTCCCACAAGTCAAATCCACATACGGTGATACTGAGTTCTGATTTAATGCAGCCTATATCCATCCATCCAACACCTTCGTCCTTGACAACACACATGCACCTTACCCACCCCCGCCCATCCCTGCTTCATCCTCGACACACACCCAACACCCCTCGCCCATCGAGCAACGCCACCCTTCCTCCCTCCCGCAAGAACCAAGATTGTAACACTCCTGATCGCATCCCTCTGCTCCGCCGTCTTCCAACCCAACTCCTCCCTCGCCATACCCCCACAAGACCTGCCAGACAAGACAATACCGACATCCACAAGCATACCACAAGCTCTGATAACCAGCCAGCGCAAAGCCACCCTGCGCTGCTCTATCTTGATATCTTGTTCGGAGCTAGTATCCCAAGAATCAATCAGTGCAGGACTTCCTCAGCTCTTCACTCCCTCTCCCTGTCCCTCTTCCTCTCTCCTCGAGTCCCCACTGCTTCATTCCACCCCAAAGCCCCCTCAAGCAAAGCTGCACAGCTACGTCCATCACCCACGCCCTCAAGCATCTTCTATCGTCCATCGTCCATCCACTCATTGTGAGGTTTCGACCCCGCATCAAACAACCATTCTCTCGCGTTCTCCTTCCACCCTACTTAGGACTGCAAATCCGTTGATTTCCCGTACCAGCAGAGCATAGCAAAAGAGCAAGCCAACCCAAGCTGCCAGCCCATACCACACTACCAAGATAGAAGGTTGAAAACTTAAAACCTTTTCAATCAAAGGTCCCGAGATAATTTCCTGACTTCGAATACTTCTTTCCAGCGGCAAAGCAATAACTGGCACCTAGCTGGGTGGCTGGCTAGATCGCTACGTAAAATATCGGCGCGAGGTAGGTGAGTGAGAAGCAGAGACTTGGTAAGCCATTCATCAAGAAGACGCACATCTTGCTTGCATCTTGGGAATAGCAACCAGGCCTGCCTGCCCCCTCCTTCGCGCCTAAGAAGGTCTTCCTCACAAACAACAGTCGGCTCACATCCGCATCCGCTCAGATAAGACAAGATTCATTCATTCATTCATTCATTCATGACTTTATTTTCATTTTTCTTCACATTGCTGCTTCCTATCATCTATCTAATCCCTTTCATCCTTTCCTTTCCTCCTTTCTTCTAACATCGCCCCCCCGTCTCCCGAATCCTATCTCTCACCCTTATATCCCTCACTCTCAAAAGATCCATCAAGGTCTCCTCCACCCACCCACCCATCCATGCACACACATACATACACACATATAACGGCGCGCGATCCGATACCAATCCAGCAGTCTCCCTTCGCAAATGTATACATACACGAACATACCATACCATGTTTCCTTCTTCCCCACGAACAAACTAACAACTAACATCCCAGTGTAGTTGTCTGCCGTCGAGCCTGTGACTTGACTTTTGTACAGAAAGGCAGTATGTGTGTGTGTTCTGGATTCATTCCTGCAAGCAGAAAATCCCATCCAAACCAAGTCGAGCCAACAAAAAAAATTTGATTTCCACAATAAACACCTGCACCGAAGCCGAAAAGGAAAATGAAAAATGCAGACTCCTTTTATCCCATAAATTTCAAGCGTTTGTTACATTCATCTCTGTTGCTTTCATTAGTAAGTTTCAACAAACTTTAGGAAATAACATACCCTTCCTCGTCTCGAGTTGACTTGTTGCTCCTGCTGCATGTATCCCATTCCTTGCATACCCATCCCGGCATATCCGTATCCCATCCCAATATTGCCAAAGCCAGGTGGACCAAATGCATTTCCACTCAACATTGGACTTGGTTGAGGTTGAGGAGGCTGGATCGGAGTCTGGTTGCGATAATTCTCGATCGAAGGACTGCTGTATCCAAATCCAGATTGCATGGGAGGGTAGAAGTTGTTCATCTGAGGAGCCGCTCGCGCAAGGAGAGATTGCTGGTATTGAAGCTGCTGCATGTTGATAGGAGGGATCTGAACAGATGGGTTGAAGAGTTGAGGCTGAACGCCGTACTGATATCCAAGATTCGAGTCCATGCTATCGGTTCTCTGCATACCCATATCATACCCGGGTTGTGCCATCTGAGGGAAGAATTGATTGCCGTATTGTGGAGCGATATGAGCCTGGCTGTGATTCGATCCAGGTCTTTGACGATCATTCGAATGGCTGGATGGTTCACGAGGTCCAGTGCTTCCATTGCGAGTAGAAAGTCCAACCTCATCCATCAATCTCTTGTATCCTTGAGCAGGTTGAGCCTTGAGTCTGATGAGAACGTTTCGGACATTCTCAACGACATCTGATCGAATAGACTCATCAAAGAAAGGTGTTGTCAAGACCTTGAAGATCAAGGTAGCACCACAGGCGTGATCAGAAAGGATGGCATCAAGGGTCTCGTCATTCTTGGAGAAGAACAGAGCCTGAAGAATCGTATCCCGGGCTTCGGCCTCCAACTTCTGGTTGATGACCTTGAGGACTGTAAGATACGCAACTTTGTGAGTACATAAGTGAACAAGGTTGGGCACCAATTGAGGGGCCAAGACGGTACGACGTTGTGGGAACGTGCAGGTGTCCAGGAACCAAGTCAAAAGCAGAGCCCCATTGGCGTTGGTAGCCAGTTGGACACTGTGCAGAGCAATGGCAGCAGCAAGCATTCGTTGCTGTTCCTTGGTCGAGTGGTGACTTTCAAGACAGGCTCGCATGGCTCGGGCACCGTATCTTCCTTGAGCAATCTCCCACATCTGGCTGAGCATAGACTCAAAGATGAAATCGTTGAATGGAGATCCAAACTTCAAGCAGCATTGCAGGACATAGTTTCCGTACTGGTCAAGGAAGAGCGGGACAGTGTATGGCTGGAGGTTCTTGATGATCATGCCCATCTGCTTAGGGGTCTTGCACGTGTCGATAATCTTCTGGGCAGCCCATGTACCGTTCTTATGAACACCAATCTCAGCCATGTGAGGAGCAATTTCAGTCAACATAGCATCCCGCATATCATCCGAACAATGTTCGAACAACTTCTGAACAACCGTGTTTCCAAGGTAATCTGAAGACAGCTCTGCAATCTCAGGCAACATCTCAGTAGCGATATTCTCGATCTCTGCCTGTGACCAGCTCTGATTATCGATCCGCTTTCTGATATCACGAAGCTTTGGGGCATCATGAATCCTGTTGTGGGAAGGTTCAGAAATGGCGGGTATCTCGGATTGGTATCCTTTGAATCCAATGGCAGACTCTAGACTGTGTGTGATCTTGATCTTGTCATCCGGAGTAGCACCAAACTCGGAAACAATTTTCAAAATCTCCGATTTCATGTCTGGAAGAGCTGGGATTGTCAATGGAGCAGTTCCTGGTCGAGAGATAACACCAGCATCACCGTTAACACCATTCTCCTTGAATGGGTCAGGACTTGGTGAAGGGAATGTTCCGTCGGGACCAGGAGTACCGGAAGGAGAAGGAGGCTTTGCGAAATTGATTCGTACAGGTCCAGCACCAGGGAAGATTTCGGTACCATTCATCGATTGCTTTGCAGACATTGCACTCTCGAGACGCTCGTAGTTGACGAAACCGCAGTTCTTGTGTGTAAGCACACGAGCTGAGATAATTGGACCATGTGCCTTAAACATTTCCATGAGAGTCGAAACGGTAGTTGATGGTGGAATGCTTCCAAGCCAAAGAGCTCTGGTTGGTCCTTCCAAATTATCATCCGGGTTAAGATGATCATTTCTGCTGTTTGATCTGCCAAGGGACATGGCAGCTACAGCAGCTGGGATATCGTCATACTCTCTAGCTTCTGCCATTCCAAGATCCGAAGCAGTAATGCTGCTGTCAAGACGCGAAGCTGATGGGTAGTAATGCTTCAGCAGACGAGAAGTAGGAGATTCGAGAACACCTGCAGTTCTGGCTCTTGGTCGGTTGACAGAGGCCTGGTTGGCAAAAGCTTGAACGGCAAGATTGTGCTGTTGAATAGCAGCATTCGTGGCAGCAAGTTGCATATGCAATTGAGCTTGTTGGGCTTCGTATGGTGTCATACTTCCAGATCCATACTCCTCCTCTTCCTCCTCGGCATATTTCTCCTTTGCATTCACAGAGTATGATCGGAATCGGTTCTTGTTGATATCAGCGATATTCGCAAGGAAAGGATTTGCCAGTTGAGCTCGAGGTGGTTGTGGGGTATCTGCCAATCCAAGATAATCCAGAGTTCTCATCTGCATATCATTCTCTCCAGTTCCTTCTCTCGAAAACGATGACTGTGCTGGGGAGCTTGGTTGATTCGAACCTGCACTAGCAATACTGGCAAGCGTGGATGTACGCTCTCTTCCAGAAGCCCAATTTGTAGAGAACACTGAAGGTCCAAATGGTCCGGCACCATTGGAAAATTGACTTCGTTGTGGCATCGATCCAGCGCGGAGCCGAGACAGAAGAGCAGCATTGCTAGCCGTAGCGTTATGTTCGGGCATTTCACCAATTGACGATGGAGAAGGTGTTTGGAAAGGGCTGTGGGATGGAGTTGGTCGAGAAGTCTTTGCCAGAGAAGGCAATGGTCCCAATCCATTTGTAGCACCACCTGGAGAGAATCGAGATGGGACCGTACCAGCTCTTGCTCTTCTCACTGTCGCTGGGAGACTTTCGGGGGTAGGAAGTTGTGCGAAATCAGGGAAGCCATCAGTTGGCGATTCGGGGATATTCTCACGGAGAGGAGTCGAGTTTCCACTGGTAGGAGGTCCCCATACATTGACTGGTAGACCCTCCTGTGCTTGAATCTCTCGTGCTCTGTCATCGTTAGCCTAAATCCACCAATTCAAGCAATCTGCCTACCTCTTTGAGAATAATCTGCTTGCGCTACCACCCAATTCGTGCGATGGAGAGCCGGCCCCCGATCGCGAGTTATTGGCCATCTTCCCAGCAGAATTCAAGCCACCTGGCAATCCAAATGGAGATCGTAGAGCGTTTCCGCTGGAGGGTTCTGTGGGGGAATTGTTGGCAGTCGAAGAATTTGAACGGGTGAGTCCAGTAGCCGGAGGTAGGTATCCAAGCGTCAGGTGTTCAGATCTTGCAGATGACATTATAGATTATTCGTCCACCAAAGATCTCTCGAATCTGGCACGAGAGATGGGTAGGAAGTGTATTCGAATGTATCGCGAGGATAGCTGTCTGTCAATTCAATGACGGCAGAGATTTCGGACTCGACGGTAAAGGAATTCGAATCTATCGATGCGAGGGTCGAAGCTGTGAGCTGCCAAGGGTAGGTTGTTTTGCGTTGGAAGGATTGTGGGTATGGCGGACTCGTGTTTTGGAAATTTCCGACGAAGGGTCTGATCTATTAAAAAGGGCCGCCTGAGGTCACTCGATGACGGCGCCGCAGAGAAGATCGAATGGAAGGAAGGTAAGGGAATGAGAATTTTTGATGCCGATGGGGTCGGTTGTCCGGTGAAGTATTGATAAAGAGTCTGCAGACGGTCGTAAATGCCAATAGGTAGGGTGATGGTGGTTGGTGGTTGACCGAAGGGAGTGCGCTGAGACTGAGTTCGAGAGTACTGACGATTAAAGTTTCCGGGAAAGGCAGAAAGGGGATGATGCTGTTGATGCTTTGCTGGCCAACATGCAGACGATGATCATTAATACAGGAAAGCGAAGCTGTGAGACGATGAGGTCGAGATGACGAGGACGTCGTTTCGATAGAAGGGAAGGGAGAGAGGGAGGTAGGAGGGAGGAGTTGGAGGTTTGGAGGAGATAGTGGTGTTGAAGTAGATGAAGTGTTAGCCTGGCGTAAGGTAGGTAGGGTTTGAGGAAGGGAAGGGAAGGGGTCAGGCCGAATCGTGGATTTGCGGGTCGGGGGGGCAGTTTAGCGTTGGTTGTGGCTAGGATTTGGTTTGGTTCACTTCTCGCTTGTGTTGCGTGTGAATTGCAACAGGGCAAGGAGGGCGAGGGCTTGGACTGGATGATTATACATGGAAGAATGAAAAGGGATCAGAGGATAAGATAGTACGCAGGAAAGAATAGAGAGGTTATGAGGTAAGCGTAAGGGTAAGGATAGCAAGAGTAGAGAAGCTGGAGAAGCAGAGCAGAGCAGGGCAGGGCCGGGCAGGGTGTTTGGTAGCAAAGAATAGATAGAATCAGCAGGGGGAAACGGGTTGATCAGGTCAGGTCAGGATCAAAAAGACAGGGCTAGGGCTGTCAACGTCTATCCAAACTGGATGGATTGGCCTCAAATTGATGCTGGAAAAGAACTCTCATCTCCATGCTAATCCAGTCCAGTTCAGGCCACGCTCACGGTACAGTACTCTCTGTCCTCTATCCCCTCTCGTCTCGCCGCAGAAACTGTTCACTGTTCTTTCTCCCTTGCCCTGCTCTGCCCTACCCTGCCCTGCCCTGCCCTGCCCTGGATGTTGCCTTCTCGCCCCGTCCCAGGCTGGTTTAGTGGGTAGCGTGGCCGTGTTTCAAGAGGCAGGATGTGCCAACAGACCCTGGACAAGACTCCCAGAGACCCGAACGCAGAAATTCTGGCGGGCGAGTGACAGCGTCGGAACAGCGATCCACGAAGACCGGGATATCTCTGGGCAGGGCATTGAGCATGGATGGATTGAAGCTCGTGTGTTGATTTCTCTATTTATAAGTATATTCCACCCTTGCAGAGTTCTTTTCTTTTCGTCCGTAGAAAAATAACAAGATCTCTTCATATCTGGGTATTCTTGATTGTGTCCTATTTTCTGGTACTGGTAAATATCCACATAATCTAGCTGCATGATGCCGGCAGGTTCAGTCATTCGTACCTAGGTCGGCCAAGTTGGGATGACATGAGATCTATCCATAGAAACGAGCGAGGAGGCGAAAAAAAGGGGGGGCAAGCCAACCATGCATCACATCACACATTGGACTGCCGTTTCACATAATTCCCGTCCACAAGTCAGCAACCTTCCTCCTGTCGATTCAGCAGCCTCATCACCAGATCTACCTGTATTGCGAACCTACAACTTCTTGGCATGCTTCTAGATCGTTTTGAGTGCGCGTAAACTTCGTCGTCTACTCTACTTCTTACTGCCCTTCTCTTCAAACTTGGAGGTCTAGATGGGATTTGACTGCTCATCGCATTGTTATCGATAGCAGCCTTTCGGACGTTTCATCTGTTCCATTCCGTCATTTTGACATTTTCCTCACTTCTGTATTCAACACAACAAACTTCTTGTTTGCGAAGCACACACGGGAGAAGTGCGAACCTCGTACCGGTTCGGGCATAATAATGACCATCGTAGTCAAAAGTATCAAGCCGGATTCCGAATCGAACAGATTTACCCGTCGGTCGTGGAAGTAAAACCCAACAAACTTTCCCAGGTGTTCGGTTGGCAGTTTCATGAAATCGGCTATGGCTACTATGAAAGTCCGACTCCAGTTTCCAGTTCGAGGTTTCTATTTTCATCTCTCCTTTTGTTCATGGTCAATAGTCCGTCCCAGCCCTGCGCAAACAGAGCCGTTGCGTTTCTGAAAATAAATATAATGCCTGTACCTGTCCTGTCCTGTCCTGTACGTACTTGCCCCACGATCAGTGCGCGTCTCTGCCTTGCATCGTGTCTGCTTTGCAGGATATCCACCAGCATGACCGTTTGCTTCGGAGCCAACTAGTAGATGGAAACTTGCTCTCGTGGTCAGCTTCCAAACGGTCGCATCGAACTCTACGAACTGGCGCGATTGAGTTGGGATGATTGAAAGCATCCTTGTATCATGTAGAAGACGGAGAACACGACAGACGACGCGAGGCGAGGCAAGGCGAAAGAGAGCATAAAGGGGTAGTCAGATAGACGCGCTGCAGCCGGCCTATTCCATGAAATAGATGTTTGGATTAGATGCGAGATGGGATGCTTACTGTGTTGGTGTATTATGCGATGCTACGGTATATTCGGTACCGTACTTCAGCCTTTCTTTTCGTGAGTCGTGTTGTTCGGCTTCAATTGATTGTCTGGTACAAAGAAGGACACGTTTTCGGTGCCGCAGTTCGTACGGTACGTGATGGAATGTTTGCATTGATACTTCGCCTTCTCCCTGCGCAAGACGAGGGAGTTAGAACTGGAGTTGACGAACTGGATGCTGCAAAGCGTATGACGTGGAATTCCTCGTGTACCCCATAAATCATCCTCTACGCCGGAAAACTGCGCAACGCCGTCGTCTCTTCGTCAAGATCCCATCTCATAAGTCCTCACATAACCATCCACCTCTTCAACTCCCAAAAGGGGTAAACACACCTCTCTTTCCCCCTCTGCAGATATCATCCAAACATCCACCACATCCCAACGACCGAACCGCGCATAAGCCAGCATCACCATTACCATCCCATCGCATCCAATCCCTCGCATCCCATTGGTCCATCCCCCAAAATCACGCCCTCCCACATCTGCATGGATACATCACCGGCTCCCCCTCTGATTTGATGCGCCCGTTCCCGATCTGCATTCCTGAAACACTAGCGTCATGTCTGCGACGGAAGGAATCTGGAACAGAGGCAAGTCGTGCCGATGCAGGTTGAGAGTGAGAGACTTCACCCGCTTCGGCTTGGTGAACCGAGCGGAGCGGTAGCCTTGGCTTGGTGAACTGCGAGAGACATTTCAACGATTGTGTATGGAACAGATCTCGGCTTGAGAGCCTCAATTCAATTGGAATGACGCATTCAGATCTTCACAGGTATAGGTGAGGTTGTTTCTAAGATCTCGTGCGAGGAGATTTGTTTTAAGCCTAGGTCTGGCGGAGACTGTTGCTCACTATTTCTCATGCTACTGTTATTCTCATCAGGTAGTCAAAGGAAGTAACTGCCCTGCTCCCTTCTGCTATTGTGCTTGAAGGCTAGCAAGCAATTGTCATATACTCCGATAGCCTGGTGACACATGCATCCTGATATGTAGCTGCAGCTTTCGGTATTGGACATTCCGCTTCATGATGATCTCGGCGCTGGCTGCCTTTATTCCGGATTGACGTGATTTCCGCCAGCGAAATACTAAGAAATGATAGTGGCTATCGAATCATCTTTGTCAAAAGAGTCTGGTAACTCTTCTATTCTTTCATTGCAGAAATGTATGTGATTGTAATTCCAAAAGCATTATGAAATCGCGGACTTGAGCTTGTGTTTGTAAAGTCAAGAAGAAAAAGGGGATCCTTGACCTGTTTTCACAAGAACTCCAAGAAGTTGAATGAAATCTCCCGCAAGATATTTCTTATCGCATCCAATCAAGGGCACTGTTATCTACATGATTTACACTCCGTGACCTAGAGTCCGGCAGTCGAGTATTTACCATTCCCTTGAAGCTAATTTACCCCGCTTGAACTCCAGCCTCGCTTAAAACTCGTGGTACTTGTTTTATTTCCGATGTTATATCTTCATATCTCGTGCCAGGAATCAATCGATACAGTTTCCCTCATGATCTTTCGATCTGAATCGGCTGTTGACAATCCATGTCCTCGCGACTTTCTCCTCGGTGGCACAGCTTGAAGGAAGGCGGGGTAAGCGAGCAGTTCAGGCAACGACATCATGCTTCGATTCACCGTTCACTTATTCAACACAACATAAAGATAAATCGATTGCGAAACCCGCTCTCTCCAGCCATCACATCCATTTAAACTAATCAAGTTCTATTCTACGATCTCCGTCCGCCCTATATTCTTGAGCATCAACCTCATCTGCCTACACCATGCCCGTCACAATCAAACCCGCCCCCCACGGCGCCAACGCCCTCAACAAATCCAAAAGCACACCCGCCTCCAACGCCCGGGAACTCCTCCGAGGCTTCATCTCCGACACCAAGATCAAGAACAACCACATAATCCAAAGCACCTTCGACACCCTCACCCCCTCATCCAACATCTACGCCTCCCGCAACGGCTTCGTCGACGGCGCCGTCGCAGCCTACAACCAACACTACCACCTAACCATCCGCCCCGACGACATCTGGACCGCGATCCTCGCCCAACTAAACATCTACATCAACGCACATTCCGAGGAGCTCCGCACTCTATTCGTCGACCACTCCGGCCAAAAACACCTCGAGATCATGGACCTATCCGACATCAAAGGCACCGCGAAATTCGGCGTCGATTGGGGCAAGTTCACTTTCAAGATGAGCAAGATGCTAGCTGCGAACATCAAGGATGCGAGTTTGAGAGAATGGATTCTTCCTTGTTTTAGCACGACGACGAAGGTTGATCAGGCCGTTGCGTCGATTATGATGATGGCTACGCTGCAGAAGTTCTTCTCTTACGGCTGTGGCGTTTGTTGCGGATTGCCGTCTGTGACGCTGCTTGGGGAGAAGGAGGATTGGGAGAGGTTGGCGGGGAAGGCGGAGAGGTTGAAGACGTTTGGAGAGGAGGCGGGGACTTGGTATGGGTTGCTGAAGCCGGTTTTGGAGAGGTTTGTGAAGTCGTTTGATGAGCCGGAGGCGGAGGAGACGAAGGATTTTTGGCAGAAGATTGCTCACCGATCGGGTGGTGGGTCTGGGCCGTCGTATCTGAGTGTATGTTTTGCCTCTCGTCTTCAGAGCAATTGCGCTGACATTTCTAGGGCTGGATCACTGCATTCTGTTTTTGGGGAAGTGATGGGAAATCGTTCTTCCGGGCTGGGTACAATCCAGGAGACAAACCTGAAATGAGCAGTATGGGACGTCCCACACCCGTTCTACAGCTTGACGATGCTCGATATCATCGTATTGAGACAGATGATGTTCCACCTGGCTGGGCATCTGTTCCTGTGAAGCTGAATGATGATGGAATTGTGACCGACTGTGTCATGATGGCTGGACTTGTAGGTACGAAGTACAGCAGCAGCGGGCAGGAATTGCATGGTAAGACTGAGACTGGTCTGGACACTCTTTCGATTGAGACTGGTTGGTGGATGTATGAGACGTATACTGAGGAGGAGATGGCAGCTGCCAAAGAAGAGAGGAATAGAGTGTTCAAGGAGAAGTATGGGTTTGACAGCTACTACGAGGACTAGGGGTAAGCAATTGGCGTTTTGCTGGGGCATTTCAACCAAACCAACATCAAAGGAAGTTCCGACGTTCTCGAATTGAAAGCTTCGGAAACTGAGATTGGCTGAGTTTCTTAAAAAAAAAGCCGTTTGTGTATTATGCAAGGTTAAGTGCCCGCTCCCCTATACCACTGCCTCCTTCTTCACCTTTGACCCATCCACGTCCCCAATACCAGCGACTCCTCAATGCGTTGCTCCGAAGCTCAGAAAAGCCCTTTCCATTCTCGAAAATTCCAAGACAGTGACATCCTCGCAGCCTCGAAGCCCCATCTTCTTATTCCGCAAGTCGTGAAGACCGCGAAACGTCCCCTTCCCTCTCGCAATTCAACCGAAACCAAGCCAGGCCTTCCCCGTCCTGAGTTATCGTCCTTTCACGTCGTCGGGGTATGTTTTGAGGAGTTACTTGGGTGCTCATATTCCCCGAGCAAGGCAATTCCAATAATTGTACGACGCTGTACACAGTAGCTTGCTTAGATCTTGACGAGAACGCGGCAAGTGGTGACCGAGCTGGAATTAATCCGAAGGTGATGCTCCTCAAGAGCTAGTAGACGCATGAAAGAATGAGATCTTGCGGATTCGAAAACGGAGCAAAGGAATTGGTGAATAGGTTGAGCCTCTGCTGCTTTGGTCCCATATCTTTTGCTGCTCGGGATCCGGAAAATTCGGAATCATTGAACGACGGAGAGCATCTCGACTCTACAGCGAAGTTTCTCCTCTTTTTCAAGGCCGAACAACCTCTCGAACCCCTCGCGTCACCCCTCTGCCTCCCTTCAACCTCCTCCACCTTCGCGCTTGCATCCACTGCGTCCCACAAATTTCTGGCGCCTTCACACCTATCCTTTCTTCACCATCGTTCCCCTCGCCATTCAGGAGGCTATTAGTCTGTCCAGCCTCCTCTCAATGCCCACGATTGACAAACAGCCCACCCTGCTCAAAACCTCTACTCGAGACCGAGAATGAATGAAGCGATAGGATCGTGCATGCGAAGAGGATATATGGTAGCGTACAAATTAGGAGGGTGAGCGTTTGATTCTGGCCACCAGTGGTGGATTTGCTCGTCGTTGTCGGCATTTTGAACTAGGACAGTGGTTTGCTGTGCAGGAAGGGGTAAACAAAATGGCAACGAAGCGAAGCGAGGTGGAAGCCGGCACACAGATCTCAAAAACAGCAATTTTTCAAATCTCCAAGAAGAAGATGAATAACGAAAATCAAAGAGAACGAATGAGTTTGATGAACCTCTCCAAATCATCTGCGGGGTACAAGACCTTTAAATACCTACATACAAACAGCCTGCCATCTAGCAAGCAAGCAATCTACCTACCGCTCCACAAGCTTGATCTCAGACAAGCAATCTCCCAAGGCCTCGTCACCAGGCGGTGTATCGGGCCCGATGCGCCGCGCCTGGTTCAGTGAACTTGGATCGTGCGCGAGTCCCATGGAATCCCACTTTTGTTCAGAACTTAGGCTGTGATGTGCCGAAGAGGCTGATCTTTTCCTTCGTATTGAGAGATATTGCAATTTGCAGTTTGTGGATTGATGAATAAGTGGGTTTGTACTGGGAGGGTTTTGAATAGGTAGGGGATTGGGGTATTGATGGGCGGGTAAATAGGGGTGTATCCACTGGATTTTCAGGGTGTGTGGGCCTGGGGGTGGGTGCTGTAAGCGAGCCGGAGTGGGTTGGAAAATAGGGGTTAGGGGTCCTGGCTGAATGGGGGGTGTTTGGCGAGGCTTGGGAGGAGGTGTTGTTTACTTGCTGCTGGCGATCTCTTGGAGGGGAATATGAAGTAGAGAACGGACAGTTAACCTAATTGGTAACAGCACCACACAAGATAAGATCTGTAGATGTCTCCTAATGTCGTGAAGCTAGCTAGCTTGCTTTGTTCCGAGCAGGCGCCCGAGCAAAAATTCTAGATCAACACGGTGGGATATACACGAATTAAGGACAAAATAGATTCGATTTTATATTGCTGGACTCTTAATGTAACTGAAGGTAAATGTGGCGAGTGGACTTGTATGCTCAGTTTAGCAAATATTCTGGTGGTCTCATGTCCAGTCTGCTGTTCACATCCCCCAAACTTCTCAAGGCTTCGCGCATCTCCCACTCTTGCAAACAAGATCATCTGCACAATCATCGCCAGTCGAGCAGTTCGCACCTATATCCATATTAGCTCCAATTCACCATCTTATCAAAGTAAGTCGCCAAAAAAGAAGTCCAACTCACACAAACAATGCCCCTCCCACGTACAACCACCACACCTCCCACCCGTACACACCAGATCACCATCACAGTCATCTGCAGTTGAGCAAGTAGCTCCTGAGCCGTGTCAGTTCATTCAACCTCAACTCTGTTTCTTGGGTTTATGAGAACGATAATTAGAGCTAGCACCAGAATGAGAAGTGGTTGGTTTCGGACAACATGATGTTGAAGAAGATGAGGAAGATTTGGAGGAGGAGGTGGTGGTGGTGGTGGTAGAAGAGGATGGAGATGGAGATGAAGAAGTGGTAGAAGAAGAAGAGGAGGAGGATGGAGTTGAAGAAGTGAAGCAATCATCACCAGCACAATGCCCCGTCCAAGAGCAAGGCGTACAAGTAGCCGTAGGCACTTCTGAAGTCGTCGTGCTTATACTCGTCTTCGTAGTCGTCGTCAAAGTCGTCCCTGATCCTCCCCCAGCAATCCTCTTGACAAGTTTATCCCCCAAAGTAGCAAGACTAGCTTCGAACTCCACAACGTTCTGGGCATTCCATTTCGCTCCATTGGCGCCCGGGACGGCATCTGCGCCTGTGAATGCGAGGTATAGAACGTCTGTCTCGTCGTGCCCGTTGTTGCCGTTTACGATGTTGCCGTAGCAGAGGGTTGCCATGCTGATGGAGGCTTCGCCGATGACTGCTCGGGGTCCATCGTCGCCGTTTTCGTCGCCCCAGATACCGTAGAACTGGATGAAACGATATCAGTATGGAATATTTGTCAGGGTTGGAGGGCAGAAAACGATTTGGGCTGTTCTGAATTGTTGAAAGGAAGAAGAGAGAGAACGCACCATCTTCCCACCACAAACAACAGCCATCAAACTCAACTCCCTGACTCCATCTTTCCTAGGGTCGTAATTAACGAATCCGGGATTACTTCCTACATTGCCAAAAACGACATACGGATGTATGAAAGCATCGAGACCGGAGACGCCTTTATTGTATGATGCAACGGTATCTTCGAAAGAGGTGTGGGATTGCGTATCTTCAGAAGAACCGCAGCGCCCGTCGTCGGCGGGACCGTGTTGGATACCGTCGCAGTCCTGTGGGGGTGTTAGTACTTGAGTCTGGAAGGAGATTTGAGGGAATCGTGGGACAGGTGAGGAGATTGAGAGACGTACGATATCCATATCCGCCAAAGCACCGCCCGTTCCCTGGAGGTAGATGACACCTTCAGATAGATGATCTCCACAGTATGAGAATGCTATAACAATATTTGTATCAGCCGATATCCCAAGTCGGTTTCCTACTTCCCTCGCAGACTTCCTCTAAGCACAAAGAGTAGATGCGCCTCGACTCACAATTCGGCGGATCATCCTTCGCATAAAACCCCGTCTTCAAAATATTCTTACAGCTCCCCGCTTTCTTCACATTATCATACAAAGCTTGAATATTCGGCGGGATATCACGAGCTGAGACTTGCGCTGCGAAGAGCGCGAGGCTGAGGGTGACAAGAGTGAGGGTTGGTGGGAGGGGGAGATGGAAGCGCATATTGATGGTTCGATTTTGAGAGACTGGAAGGTTGACTCGATGCAGAGATTTGAAATTCGAAGTATGAGAGGGATTATATGATTTTACAACAAAAAGGAAAATAGGAAATCGTGAGGAGATAGCTAAGGAAAGGCTGCTGAGATTCTGAACCATGGTACAGCCTTTCCCGACTTACCTATTCGGGCACCACTAAATCCACCGAACACTATCGCACCCGCCAGTCTTGCAGTGTAGGTAGCACAAAATGGAACGCTGACACCCACCCAGGTAATCATTTCTGTACCATTTCCCCTCCTCCCCCTAGTGCTGCGTCGAAGTTCCACAACCCCCTCACAAACCCCTCGAGCGTTCTCAGCCCCAGGTCTTGGCGCTTGCTTGTTTTGTTTACCCGGGATGACATGCATTCATTTTCTGCATATTTCTGCAGAGGGCTGTCTTCCCGTACGAAAGATGACGTGAGATTGGGGGTTGGGACGAAGTTCCAGATATTGACAAGTAACTGCAGATGCATGATCATCAGGAGATGTTTTCAGCTAAGTACGAGGTTCGAAGCAAAGTTTGGTAAGACGTAGGCAAGGCTGGTCTGACAATTTATCGAATTGGGATGAATCCCGTCTTAAATAATCTGGGCGAGGGCTAGAGACCTTCCGCCATGTTCGATTTTACCTTGGGAATAAGTCGAATCGCTCCCGCTCTTTTTCCCGTGATGCTGAAGGCTCGAGACGAGACTAGAAGGTTGATGTCGCTGGACCTGGGCATCGCACAGGATAACCAAATGTGGGGTGCGATCAAGAACAGAATCGGTAGCAGCAAATCAAATCTTTTTAGATCATCTCCGATCAGATCAGGGTTGCGTTCTCCCTTGAGTCCAGATATTCCAGACCGGTGGCAGCGTGGTACGGTCCAGTTCCAAGAAGCGGAGACAGAAATCGAGGTATAATATGAATACTTAAAGAAAAACCATGAATCAAATGAGGATATGGAAAATGCGTGTACATACATACATACCCATCGCCTTACCTACAGATCGCAATAATAATAACTAACATAGGCTACTATAATTTCCTGGACCATTAACGTTATAAATCAGAATGCGGGGTAGGTTCAAACGAAGCCAGAGCACGCCAGCCCATCCAAACTTATACTCGAGAAGGAGAAGCCTCCGCTTTTCTTCCTGCTACAGTACTAGATCGAATCAAGCTCAAGCATTTCCCATGTTTATTCACACTTTACGACATCCAATTATAGATCGTAAGAGCGGAGCTATCCTCCGGGATTTCAAAGCATGAAACTTGATTCGAGGTAGAGGAGGGGAGGGGGGATTAAGTCATACCACCCACCACCTCACCAGTATCTCACTGCCGATTATTCCGAGACATACCCCACCTACCTACCACCTACTTTCTTACACAAGTACACCTTTCTTCTGCTCACTGCTCTTTTGAATATTGTGTATTTAAAGTCTCTTGTATTTATGGTATCTCCATTTCCATCTCAAACCGATGAAACGACAGAAAACGAACGAACGAGAAAAACAAACAAATCAAATCAGTCCCAGAACCGCTGTCTAGTCTAATACTTTGTCTATTCATGCATGCATGTACGAGAAATCCCTCCCATCAACGAACATTGTATCAAATCGAAATCGAACGGAAGGAATTCCTCCCTGTCCAACAAGAGGGAAGCGGAAAGAGAGAAAAACGCCAGATCCCTTCTACACAAAAGACAGATCCTCTATCCATGTATCATCCAGAACGCTTCGATCCAATCATTCATCCATCCATCGCTCGCTCGTTCGCTATGCTCTCAAAAGCCGCGAAATGTCTATATCCCAGGGTGTGTAATATTCGTTCGCTCTAACCATCAGCCAAAAGAGGAAGATTAGCTCTCAACTGAGCAGATTGCGATAATCGTCTCCTAGCATCCAAGTTCCTCGAACTCGACATGGCCGTGGCCATTGCACTCGCTCCCTTCTCCTTGGATTCCACGACAGCAGGTGCAGAGGCAGGAGCCAAAGCAAGCGGTTGCGTCTCCCCCTCGCGGTTATACAGATTGCGGAACATGTACACGCCGGACCCCTCTGCGCCCTTGGTCTCCTCTACGAACTTGCAGGTGCGCTGGTTCTTCCAGAAGGCGGTCCAGAAGGGAGTCTTGACGTCGGCGATGTAGTGCTTGCCCATGACGCGCTTGATGTGCTTGGAGGCCTCGCCGGCGTGGTAGAAGGGGATGGTGGAGATGAGGTGGTGGCAGACGTGCGTGCCGATGATGTCGTGGAAGAGGTGCGTGTCGATGAAGCCGAGGTCGCGGTCGATGGTTGCGGTGGCGCCGCGGGCGAAGGTCCAGGTTTTGTTGTCGTAGTGTGGCATTGCTGCGTCGGTGTGTTGGAGGAATGTGATGGCCACTGATAACGCAAATTTGTTAGGATCCAAATCCCAATCGAAACGAAATCTGGAGCGAATCAAGCAGAGGAAAAGGAGGAAACTCACCAATCCAATTGTTAACCCATAACCACGGAACACCCCACAGAACAATCACATTCCAGCTTCCAAATACCTGTCCTGCTACCACGAGACCAGCAATCATAACCGCAACACCCAAATCCGACAGCATGATCAACGGCAGCTCATTCTTCTTGAAGAAAACACTATCCTCTCCATAATAGAAATGCGAGATCTTGGCTCCCTTCGCACCATTATACTTCTGTCCGGTCAAATTAAACAAAAGATATCCAGGCCATCCAAACAATTGATGAACAAGATCATGCCAGAGAGCAGCAATAGGCGAATCCTCAGCCAACTCCGCAAACTCCACCATATTCGCCTTTGCCTTGGCCCCAAAGTTCGTCTTGATCCACGAGTCGCGCGTGTGCGGCACAAACGCCGTGTCACGCTCCATATTGCCCGTGGCCTTGTGATGCTGCGAGTGCGAGAGACGCCAGCTGTGGAAGGGGACGAGCAGGAACGAGTGCATGATCAGGCCCATGGTGTAGTTGAGGTATTTCGACTTGGAGAAGGCGCCGTGGCCGCACTCGTGCGCCAGGATCCAGATGCCGGTGAAGACGAAGCCCTGCACGGTGGTGTAGGCTGCCCAGGCGGCGAAGCGGAGGTAGGGGTTGGGGAGGAGCGGGATGTAGGTCACGGCGAGGTAGATGAGGACGGAGAGGTAGAAGTAGTCCCGGACGACGTAGGCCATGGAGCGGAGGATGGAGGGCTTGAAGCACCAGGCTGGGATGGCGTCGTGGATTTCCTTCATGGTGAAGGTGGGGAGTTCGAAGACATTGCCGTGGAGGTCGAGATGGGTTAATTGTTCTGCTGGGACGGTGGGCTTTGCTGTCGAAGTAGCTGCTGGTGCCGGACTGGCAGCTGGAGGAGCCATGATGGGCTGGCTGGCTGGTGATGTGAAGGAGGGAGGAGGGATGGAGGGAGGGTGGAAGCAGAAAGGAATTCGAGAGGTCGAAAGGAATGAAGAAACGGAAGAGAAGACGGATATTTAATATTTTCGAATTTATCTGTCTCGAAATGGCACCTCTACTTGGCTGGATCGGGCTACCCACTAGGGTCTCGGGTAGGGTCCATTTATTTCCTCAACCCTTTTCCCGCATGGACCACCACCAGGGCATGGCATGGGCACGTCGGTCAGTCTGAGATTGGGGATTGGTCGGCATTTGATTGTGGATATGTAGATATGGATGGGCATTGGATTAGGAGGTGGGAGGGGCTTGAAACATTTCAATTGACAGGAGAGAGAGAGAGAGAGAGAGAAAGAGCTGTCCTTTGAACAGGTAAAGTATGAAGGTAATCGAGTATGAAGCTATCCAATTGACATGTGCAATTCCTTCTTTTTGAGCTCGAGAACCACCAAAGCCCCCAATTTCAATCAGTCCTCTCCTCCAAACCATCCTCTCCTCTCCCACACAAATCAATTCCATCCCCTTCCCCCTTTCAGACCGCTCTCTGCCTCCAATACTCTTGGCGTTCCCTTGGAATCCATCTTCACAGCCCTCCCACATGTCAAAAAACCAGCAACCCACGACGCAGACGCAGCCCCGGCCAGGCCAGCCAAAAATCTGCGAGTGCGACGTGCGACGGCATCTGCATGAAGGGTCCCACTAACCCCAATCAGGGACAGTCAAGAGCAGACCCTTGACTCGCTGGCGTATGTGATTGGACTGTACTGATTCAGACTCACGGTCATTGGTTCGCTTGGGAAAATACAGATCTCAACGATTATGGAGTGACCCCTTGATATTTTTGGGGACTGAGTGACAGAGTGGATCAAGGAGATGGAGATAGCCGGGGAGGTGGACTGCGCTCCAACTTTTCTTCCCTCCCAAGCCTTGAGATCCCATTGCTGTATTTATATCTACCCGAGGACACAGGAGAATATTCTGTGTTCGGACGAATGGATGAATATTCAATTGATGCTTTCCTCTAGAAGAACTAGAACTCACGAAGACTTGCACCTCGTTTCATCATTTGTTAGATGGCGAATCTTGTCAGGGAAAAACGTCAAACATGTACCTGACTAGCTCGAAGCCGAAGCAACCCTACAGGTATCCTATCTCAGGGTCCTAGATTACACTTTCAGGGTCTGGTCCCTTGACAGAACACGAAAAACTTTCTCTTTATCTTGCAGCTGCAATGATCCTGTAGGAAATAGTCAAGTGGCTTTTCACAATTGAAATGCGATACATTGATTGGACACCCTCGTCTCTCTTGTTTTATTTTACTTCGCATTTATTGTTCTTCGGTACGAGTTTGACGAAGTCTCATCCGAGGTTCCTTACTCAGGCTCGGGGTCGGGAAATGGCCAGATTTCAAGAATAGCGGTCTGCAAAGTCGTGCCATGGATGTCGTTCATTCGTGCATGCGGTATTTTTCTCGAACCTCGACCTCGATCCTCGAACCGTTGAGAGTTGGAGGGGATCATGCCAAGAAACGTGATTCCGGATCGTCAGGTCCGGTTGTTTTGGTACTGGGTCAACTTTGTAGATCTGTGGATGACAGGAGGTGGCGACTTTGATAGCTCTCTGGATGGTAACCAAGTAAGCGAAGATGATGAGAGAGATGGAAGATACTCGTGCTACAAGAGAAAAAATCATCTGCACCGTTCTCAGCTCCTTTAAAAGTAGCGGAGACCGACAGCCGTCGACTTTCTCGCTCGAGTCAATGGAACTCAAAATCACGACTGGGCCGGGCTTCATATGCTCTTCACAGACGAGCTTTAACAAGACGAGGTTTGATTCTTTGAGCTTCAATTGAGTCGTTCTGGCTTTGGAAAGTTCCACCTTCACCTTGAAAATGCCTCAATTCATCTCAAATGCCGAAAGAACTGAGATAGTTCTCTAAATCAAGCAATTGATGTCCTGCGGCAGATCTTCATGGTTTGACAGGCAAAGTTGCCATGCGCTTTCGGCGATTGTTTTGGTCTGTTTTCTCTTAGTCGTTCAGCTCCATTCAGATGGCGAAGTGATCCATCATCCGCTCGTCGTATCATCGTCTGTGAATTTGTTGCGCCTACATACTTCGATACTTGTCTCACATTTGCGTCGGATTGCGTCGGTCGCTTTGCCCTTTGCCATGCTGGGCGAGGTAAATTCCGAAGATAGAGGAGAACAAGAGATCGCTCTAGATTTCAAGCGACGAGTAGTAGAATCTCGCCAGCCAAAGTTGATGACACGAAGAATTGTGCGAGGAAAGAGCTTAATCGGGCAAGCAGCCTTGGAAAATCTACCGCTCAGTTAAAGGTAGGTAGGTAGAAACGCTTAGAGATACTTCCTTGGGAAAGAATACTTTCCTCCTTATCTGGTGAATATCGAGTGTCAAAGGGCCATGTGAGGAAACAGCTCAACAGGGTAGTGGTGGTACATGAAGTTGCAGGCGAGCAGATCTTCATCGCTTCGTCGCACCGTACTCCATCTTGGGTTCTTCGGTACTATACGTGTAGAATTCCAGACTCATTAGCAAAATTGCTTTTGATGCTAAAGGTTTGCCGATTAGTCGGTCAAATATGAAAGCGCGTTCCCTAGATCTTTGGCCGGGTGCACTTGGTGAAGACCTAGTGCAAGGCGATGATCCTGTGAGAGTTTTGGCTTCAGGGAATGGCAGGAATAGACCTTGAAAACAACGACTGCCAAATAAGTGCTCGCTCGAAGTGCGCCATACATACATCTGAATGTTCCAAGACTCTGCTGTGAAAGCTCCCCTAAGATGCATGTCCCGTCCAGAAACAGGCCAAACGAAAGGTGAACTCGTCCACTGTCTTCACGGCAAACCCACGCGAGATGATCCGTAACACCGCATCTGTATTCTCCGACCCACCACGTTTCCGAACATGATTTCCTCGTTCTGTACAATTCACTTTCCTTTTTGTGCTCCATTCATCTCCATTCAGCAGGAGGCGAGTCCGATCCTCGGCTGGACTTGACGAGGGAGAGAATACGCGAGGACACGACGTCAACAACTTCACCTCACCTCAACGTCGAATCTTCGCACCTCCGAATTTCCAATCCTCCCCTACGTATCAGCATCTTCAACGAAAATTCTCAACGGCGAAGATGTTCTTCACAGTCTTCATTACGTTCTTGACTCTCCTCCACCTCATCCTGGCCGCTCCAACATGCTCCACGATCTCCATTCCCGTCTCCGTCAAGGCGCGCAACGCGCACTTTCCACCCGACTTTACGACCACCTCTCTCTTGTCAATTGTCGGCGCCTTAGGATCTGTAGTCTTCGACTCCCTGATCACGGATACATATACGATCGTGGGTACTTACTGCGAGCCGGAGGTCTTGGTTGAGAGTAGGAGGGAAACTGTACAGTTGCTCGTTCACGGAGCGACTTATACAAGAAGCTGTCAGTTTTGCCTTCTCGCCCTACATGCTGGAGGAGAGCAAGAAGCTGATATTGCGTGACAGACTGGACAGGAGACGGTTTTGACGAACGATATTCATGGGTAGCTGCTGCTTCCAAAGCTGGATATCCTACCCTGGCTATTGATCGACTAGGGAATGGGGATTCTTCACATCCTGATCCTATTCTCACTGTGCAGTAAGTCGTTCTCTTGGCTCTGCTCTACGCACCTGGAATGGAAGCATATGCTGACCAAACTGGTTAGGTATCCTGTCGAAGTCGAGACAATCCACCAAATCATACTCAAGCTCCGCGCCGGAACGCTCCCATCTCCATTGGCAGGCAGGAGATTCAACGAGGTGATCTACGTAGGCCACAGCTACGGCTCAATCAGTACGTCCTCCTCCACCCTCCTCCCCAATACAGCTCTCTCTCCAGTCCCGAGTATCCGTCCGAATCTTCAAAGCAAAAGCTAACACACCCTTCCCCAAAACAGTCGGCAACGCCCTCGCAACCCTCTACCCCCTCGACCCCACCACCCTAATCCTAACCGGCTGGTCCTCCACCTTCATAACCCTCATCCCAACAGTCCTCACCACAGCCGTCATCCTCCCCGCCTCCCTCGTCCTCCCGCGCTACCGCTCCCTTCCCCTAGGCTACCTCGCAATCTCCTCTCTCCCCGGCTTCCGCGCCCTCTTCTACTCTTCCCCTTCAACATACAACGCCTCCCTCTTCGCCTACGACTTTGCCAACCGCGGAACCATCACAGTAGGTGAAGCCGCTACGTTGGCGTTTGGTGTTAACACGGCGAGTGCGTACGAGGGGAGTGTGCTTGTGGCGACGGGACAACATGATGCGATTTTCTGTAATGTCCTTGGGGTTGATCTTTTGCTTGGAGGATTGTTGGGGACGCAGAGTGAGTGTGGGGATCCGACGACGGGGTATTTGGGGCGTAGTAGGGAATTGTTTCCGAAGGCGAAGGTGTTTGACGCGGTGGTTGTGGAGGAGGCGGGGCATTGTTGGCAGTTGCATTATAGTGCTGAGAAGGGGTTTGGGAAGGTGAATGAGTGGTTAAGAAGGCAGGCATTCTAGGATTGGATGTCGAGGAGATATCATCTGGAGAGGGAAGTGCTGGTTGGAGTCAATCAATCCTCCCCAGGAGATAATCAGTTGGCATTAAATTTTCTGCTAGAGCGTCTAGCTTTTGCACATACAAATGAAACAACTTGCGAAACTTTGTTGCTTTTCAAACATCTTTCGATGGTCGGTGCGGAGAAGATGTCTTGTCCTCCTCTACAATTGCAGAGCCAGACGAGCACGTAGATGGATGAATAGGGCACAAACCAAAGAGTATGTAGGGCCATCATTCCAAAGCACGGTGCGGGAAATACTTGCGATGAGATTGTTCCATTCATTTCAACCCGACCAAGGGTCAAATGCCGAGGGATATTCGACCGAGAAGCGTTGAGGAGAATTGGGCTGTCTGTTGATTTTTGGAGACGGGTAGGCGAGGATACTATCGACAGCCCAGGATCCGGACATTCTTTTTAGGATTCGTTCTGTTAATGATCAGATGATGAAGATGACCGAATTTTCGCACTCTTCAAATCGAGACTTCCACAACGGCTCTTCTCCCTTTGGAATTGCTGTGATGAAAAATCCCACTCGGCGGAAAACATTTTCGCGGACATCGTCGCATCGAACCAGGACGAGACCATAACCCTCAACATAGCCATCATTCGAGGCCATGGTACCTATTAGCAGAGACCAAACATTGTTATTGTCAGGTATCTCTTTTGGTATGTTTTGTGCGGATCCATCCCAACTGGACTCTTCCTCTGTCTCTTCGACATCGGGCCAAGGCACACAGCATCCACCACCCCGAAACCACAACGTGTCCTTCTTGATACTACCTCCCAAGAGAGGGCCCCGCAGGCAGATCCAATCGCCCACAGGAGCTCCGTCTACACTTGTATTTGCATCGATACACGTTCCCACAACCTGCGTCCTCTCTAGGAATGGTTCCGCTGTCTGGAATGACAGATAGTTGACGTTGCCGTCGATGGAAGCCCAAGACCACGAAGGCGCTCTATATTGAAAAGGAGCACAAACAGTGACCTGATTTCCGTACAGCAGCCACTGCTGCTTCCAGAGCAGATCTCGAAGCAAGGTCTCTCGCCAAAGCCCAGCAATATAAGTGTGGTTTGTCGCCTCTCGATATACTTCAGCCAGCCCCGATATTGCCGGAAGCTTGTCCGTTTCGTAGGTTAGACATCGAGAGGAGTAGTCTGTAACAATCATATGCCAGTCCTTATACGACGGCTTGGATGGCATCCTGTAAGAGATGACTTTCGACAGCTTCTTCCCGTCTTCGCCTTCTTGTTTTTCATGACATTCCCAATACATCTGATCGGAGCCGATTATTAGAATACGTGAGGACAGTATTCGTTCCTGTAATCCCCAGGCTCGGCTGTAAAGAGGATCTTCCTGCAGAGGAAACTTATGCTTCCCAGAATAGGCTTGGCGAAGAAGTCCAGCGTGAACGTCGGCGCCATGTGCTGCCGATAACGTCAAGAAAGCCCCCCCGTATACCTCAGCCATCTTCACAGATTCCGCTGACCAATCCTCCGTCGAGTCTTGAACGATGCATAATGCATCAATCCAGAGATATCGGATGCCTAGTCCTCGCGTGATCGAGACAGCATCCCTGATAGTCTGCGGAATTTCTCCCCACGGAATGCTTTCTTTCAAGCTGTCCAGGTTTCCAAGTTTGGTGACAAAGTTCTGTTTATTTCCCCAACAGTAGCTCAAAGCCACATAGCGAACCTCCGCAGCTGCACCCTCCTCTTTTCGAAAATGCTGCCATGATTCCCGGTCATGTGACTGATTGAACTTCTGTATATGATCCTGCTTGGTGGCAACAGGTCTCTCTGGAACAAAAAGAAATGGATCTCTGCTTGCATCCGGAGGGCCAACGTCAATGACACGGGTTGGGAGCCCTTTCCCGTAGCCGCGGTATCTGCATTCTTTGTGATGTTTGAGGCATTCCCGAAGCCATGGTCCGACTTGTTGTAGAGTGTTCTCCCGCCATACTGGATCTATACCCGGCTCAGATTTATAAGGCATTGAGCGGTATGCGTCAAACTGAGTGTCAGCGAAGAGTGTCGATTTTGTCTAATGAATTGCAAGATAAGGGAGTATAGAGTCTTGAAGGTCTTCTGAGATGTGAATCCGGTACCTAGGAAGCCTAAAATATGACAAAGTCACGCGGAGTGACTACCCTCGTCAGCGCTCAGATGTCCAAGTCGAAAGCTTCGAAAGACAGAGTACTCAGTCCCTCTGATAGACTATAAAAAGAGATTTCAAGCATTTCTAGGTATGGTTTTCGTAAGTTAATCTCTTATCACATGACAAAGCTATGCCAAAAAACGCGCTAGGCATTGCCTTTCTACTTTTACGCGTGAACCCTTTTTCTGCAGCTTGGATCATCCCATAGCCATTGTCACTATCAGATCATTCCTCGCCGACCTTGATTCTCAGAGCAACTTGTATGTATGTGACTGATTGCGCAATCAAATCTGGGAACGCAATATCCGAATTCTGTACTCCTTAGGACATTGGCCAGGCTGGACCAGAACCCGAGATGCACCGAACGGAGTACACACCTGAGCTAGCACCAAATACCACGAGGGCAGGAAGCTGTCTGCTTGGAGTCCAACCCTGATGATTTTAGACTCCCCATCAACCAGCCATTAACGAAGGCGGCGCGCATGCCAGTGTATTTTGGACCATGCGTCGCTGCTTTGGGGGTGTTGCGTTGACCACAAGCTGCTTTGACTCGGCAACAAATTGTTGACTACCACGGCCTAGATATTGATACGTCCGCAATACGCTCTTTGTTTCTTGGCTCCATAACGCTGTTACTCGTTCAGGAAATGCAGCTACCGGTGTCATTGTATGATTGACGTCAGGAGACATTCTCTCTGACTCTTTTTATTAGGAGTCTGGCTATGACGATGTATTCCACTGCTTTGAGATCGTCCCGTTCCATCCAATCTCTCCTTATCAACAACAGCCCATCATCTCGAATCTCTGCACCCTTCCTCTGCAAACCTCCATTTAGAAAACCGTGCCCTTCGTCTGCGCAATCTTCGCCACATTAATATTCCTAATCATGAAAACCCACAAGAAAGAAAGAACCATAATACACGTCCCCGCAATCAGCATCTTCTCCTGCGCATACCCATACGCCTTCTGGATGCCAATCCTGGTCGGCGTCCCAACAGCATAACTCAACTGTGTGTCCAAATCCCCATAAATAGTATCAAAGTCCGCCTGTGCTTCCTCAGGCAAGAAACGCATCAACGCCCCAGGGAAGGTATTCGTCCAGATAGCACCACAAATCGAATTCCCGATCGCGCCGCCGATGTTGCCGGATACGTAGAGGAGGGCAAGCACAGCGGCGACGTGTTGATGGTCCGAGGCGGCGAGGACGGCGATCTGTTCGCAGATGATGATGATGGCTCCGCCTACCGAGATGAAGATCTGGCACATGACGATGTAGCCGATATACTGGTTCGGCTGGCGGAAATGGATCATGAGACCCTGTGCGAAGATGTACAGTGGGACGGCGAAGTAGAGGAGCCATTTGAAGTAGCCTGTTTTGCGGATGAGGAGGCCGACGCCGAGGAGGAGGGCGCCGGACAGGACGTCGAAGGTGGAGCCGACGTATCCGGCTTCGGCGAGGCTGAGGTTCGACACGACTTGGAGGAAGGAGGAGAAGTAGGAGTTCCAGCAGTAGTAGGAGATTTGGTAGGTCATGCAGAGGGAGCAGGCGCCGATGACGGTGCGGTTTGTGAGGAGGTTGACGTTGAGGAAGGGTTGTTTGGCGAGGAAGGATTCGTGGAGGCCGAAGAGGATGAGTAAGACGAAACCGACGATTATCATGGCGATAATGTAGCCTGATTTCCAGCCTTGAGGGGCTGTGTCTGCGAGAGTGAAGGGGAGGAGGAAGATGGTTAGACCGGAGGCGAAGAGGAAGACTCCGAGGGCTGCAATGGTTAGCTGGATTCTCCGGAACGGGAAGGAAACTCACCATCAAACTCCTGGACGTAGAACCAGATGTTCTGGATCAAAGATCGACCACTGCGCTCACGGACCACAAGACCATGGGCTTCTGCCTTCTTGAGATGCATCTTCAAGATGAAGAAAAGCGGAGCAGCAACGAATGGAAGGATGATGGAGAAAGCACCGAATCCCCATCTCCAGCTGACTTTGTAGTAGAACTCGTCTGAGACCTTGGCACCTGCGAAAGCCGTGATGATATACGGAGAAGAGGTAAATGCGTAAGCCAGACCTCGATTCTTGAGCTTGGAGACATCGGCTGTGATGACATCGACGCTGTAGATCAAACCACCGAATCCGATGGAGTAGAAGACCTGGATTGTTAGCCTAGAATACCAGAAATGGAGAGGGTTATGTACCTGAGCAACACAGAATGTGGTAAGTCCGTTACTGGCAGCCATGAGAATCATTCCCAAGGTAGCGAACCCAACCATGAGGAGGAAGCCCTCGGCACGACCCCAGAGATCCAACATCTTGGCAAGCGGGATGTAGATCGCTGCGGTCATACTGTTGGAAACGATATAAATGACCGTCAACAAGGAATGAGCCTCGAAAGCACTGGTCGCGAAAGGTACGAGATTGTACAGAATGGAAGATTGCATGGCGTTGACAAAGTACAACATCCACATACTGCAGGATGTTAGGTCTGGACTTTCGCATACAATGGGAAACTTACTTGAAGAACACGGCAATCAGGTATGGCTTCGTCCAAGTCAAAGTAACGGCCTCGACTTGTTGAACACCACGTTGAGCATCCTCAGCCGGAACAACATCCTTCTCGGGATCATCGCTGGCTTGCTCCTGGGTTGGAGCGATACCATCACTGACAGTCGCAGCATTCTTGTCATCAGCTGGCAGCGTCATATCAACAGCAGCAGGCTCTTCCTTCTTGCGCAGGAAATCCGGCTTGAATCTCGAGAAGGTTGAAGCAGACATGGCTGTTTTCGTCTCTCTGTTGTTGATCGTGAAGGGGAAAACTGAAGCTCTGAGAAAAAGGCAGGGGAGCTTAGCTACTAGTACTCCTCAGACTTGGCGACGCAAGACGCAGTAGATCGAGAGCGGACCCCATCGAGGAAATATTGGGACGGGCTCCGCTGGACTGCATGGTTGATTTCCTGCCCGCGGTAACCAACAACAGCCATGTGAAGAAAAGGAATTGGACAGCCGAGATCGGGACCGAATTTCAGGGATTTGATGCCTCCCAATCCGCTGGAATTAGACGAGGCTGGATGTTGGTTTGACGTCTAGTTTCTACTGGTCTCTCTAGGTGTGATGAGGCTTTTGTGGCGATCCGCAATTGTTTCTCATAGGCCCTGTACGGATCGAGAGCGTTTGCCCGAGAACGACACGCCACCAAAGTAGGGGACGGCTCGTTCGGTTGCGTCGATTGGTGGTGGAATTTAATGATGTGGGGAGCCATCAGAACATTTTATCTAATCAGATTGGATTTTTCTCAACACGGCCAGTCTGGAATGGAAGTTAAGCCGAGAAGATGATGGTGGATCTGAATATTTGTTTTGAAATTCCGCAAGTCTGGATGTTGGGATAATTGATGATAGACAGACCCGCGATTGCTTGTCACGACTCAAGCTTCTGCACTGCCCATCTTTTCCTAAGAAAATCCTTCGATGAGCTTGTGTTACCGACAAGCTTTGCTTTTTTTCTTGGAGAGGGGGTAGGTGTCATCTGATAAGATGAGATGATCTGATTAGATGGATGCCGCTCGTACCGCATGCAGGCGTCCCTTTGAAAGTGGTCCGAGGTGGATACCAATTATTAGTCCACGTCTTTGATAATTTCGTCTTGGGACTTGGGATGCAAGCCATGCGCTGCACGATTCTTTGAGATGGAACGGCGACTCTGCATCTTTCACGATGCCGCAGAAGCATACCCGAAAGTGCGGGCTGTACGGTAAACGGAGTGCTGCAGGTTCAAGATTGTAACAGCATCTACAGATTGAGTGAGAAATGCAGGGTGCTTGCTTGAAGCTCTCGAGGCCGCACAGCTGGTATGAGCTTCAGTCAGCGCACAACGTGGCGAGAGTGACCTTTTGAATTTCCTTCTGTCAAGCCCATCATCGCCTGGATTCTCGATTCTTGAAGCATCAATCCCACGATCTCCACAACCACAACCTCAAACCCAACCCTCCCTTCCCGCCAAGCGCCCAAGGAAATCCTCAACTTGCAGAATTTTCCATCACCCCTCCATCCCTCCCTTTCCAACCACTCACATCTCTTCCCTGCATCGGCCACGCATCGGAGCCCCTCTCCTCTGCATTCTGAACACACACCCCAAGTATCAACCAATCGATACCTGCCATCTAATCTGATTAGATCAATGTTTTAGGTTATCAGATCCCGCTTTCTGCCGTGCGCCGAGCCTCTGCCCGCTTTCCTCGGCGTCCACACGTCGCTTCGACGGTCTCAAAGGATGCAGGATGTTTCGTCGTCAAGGATTTTCTTATTCCCTGGAGATTTGCTTTTGGTGTGGCGAGACGTGGAAGGATTGCGTGAAAGATCCACCAGTGACTGTGCAGATTGATATGCGAACTCCCTGTGGTCGAATGGAGTTCTTGGAACGCTTGGGGACAAGGGCAGTCGACGTTGCCCCGCTCCACTTCGTCCATGGCATCAGGAACTGAATGACTGCCGAAGTATGAGTCGCACAATGCTTTCTTTTGTCGGATCTCAAGTTTGGATACCAAGGCAATGGGAGGCGCCCTTTTGTTGAAGTCCAAGGAGCAAGGAGAATGTCACCGTCTGTACCCGCTCCCGATCTCGCATTCTTGCCTTCAGGGCGATTAGAAATGGATCAGATGAAGCAAAGAACTTGAATAACAAGGATTAAGTAAACACACACGCATGCAGCAATTCGCTATGCCTGCCCCTCCAGAACCACAGTGAAGTCCCGCTCCGGCTCGAGTGTCTAGCTCGGTAGTCAGGCTAGGTTGACGATGCAATGCTGCTTTAACAACTGCAAGATACAGCTTCAACCCCACCATGAGACTAGGTAGCTAGCTACCGATCGGTACTTACCTAGGTAGGGAGGTGGTACTGCGGATCGTGGTGAGAGGTGCTTGTCAGATGTCATCGGAGCGGTGCATCATTTCCTCATGCAGGGCAGGATACCTGGGATTGGGAGGGGGCAGCTACTTGAAGAGAGCTAGATGATAGCTGTTCGCTTTTGAGTTTCCTACTTTCGTGGTTTTGTTTGAATTGCTTTTGATTGAATTGGTATTATCAACTACTTGGTAAGTACTAATCTTCTTGCTTGTTTCTTTTTCCTGAGGGCGATCTGGAAACTGGGACGCTTCCCGCCCTGGAATTTGGTTGGCGTGGAAGAGACACAACTGACTGATGTGACATAGCTGGTTGATTCAAATGTAAAATACTCTGCGCTTGTAACTGACCTACTGGAACTTCACTTGAAAAAGCGAACGAACGAAAGGAATGTGAAGCAAGAAAACAAGAATTTGAAGACCAACTGCCTTTGCAATGGGTTCCATCCAGGTCGAAGATCTAGCCACTGGGCCAGAGAATGGGATGTCGAACTCGAAATCGATCAGAAAATTTGAGATTCCGGGTCTCAAAGCTTCAATCGACAATCCAACACCAACAAATACCCGCGAAGATCTCATTCTGCTGTCCTGGCTTATCGTTCGCCTCCGCACATGCGAAGGAACTGTAAACTTCGACTGGACATATCTCTCTCGCGAAGATGGCGTGGAACAGGAGACGAGGATGCGATGTCTGAAGATGAATGAGGTGATGCCAGGAGTAGAAAGCAAAGTGGAAGAAGCGAGTGCTGCAATTTCAAGGTACATAGAGGATGTGGCGCAGAGGAGCTGGGAGGCGAGGAATGTCTCGTTGTTGCTGAGCAGTGTTTCGCTGGCTGATGAGGGGAAGGAGGTGAGTTCGCCGGCAAATCGAAAGTTCGATGCTGACTTTTAAGGGTCTCCAACTCGAGCTTTGCTTTCGAGATAGTCTCCTCGAGATCAAGGCGGTGCGGTATCCCAATAATATGCTCCCTTTCACGATCTCACATCACATCTCAACACTTGTAGACACGATAAACGCCTGCATCTCTTCCCCAACAGCCACAATCTCATCACTACTCGCCCCGACAGCAAGCGATCTCTCTGCAATATGGAGCTGGACATCACCACTTCCACCAACGTACAATTCCTGTATGCACACGATGATCGCCTCTCGTGCTGCATCCCACCCAGACAAGACAGCAATCGCATCTTGGGATGGTGACCTGACGTACGCGCAAGTCGATCGGTATTCGAGTATCGCTGCAGGAAAGCTTCGCGAAATAGGCGTGAAGCTGCATGACTTCATGCCCGTATGTTTCGAGAAGTCGAGATGGACGATTGTAGCCGTCCTAGCCGTGATGAAAGTTGGCGCGACAATGGTGATGATGGACCCCTCACTTCCAGTCGCAAGGCTCCAGAATATGGGCGACCAGGTCGGCGCGCAGATGATTGTGTGCTCGAGGAAACAGCAGGACTTGGCGAGAGAGATATTGCCGGAAAGACCAATGTTGTTGATCGACGAAGAGGCATTCGAAAGGGATGAGGATTTGCCTGTCTTGGAGGAGGTCCCGTCAGATGCACTGATGTATATCATCTTCACATCTGGAAGCACTGGAACGCCGAAAGGTGTCAAGATCTCGCATGAAACATACACGAGCAGCGCCATACCGAGAGCAAAAGCTGTCGGGTACACGGAGGAATCTCGAGTCTTGGACTTCGCTTCCTATGCATTCGATGTCAGTATTGACAGTATGCTGCTTACCCTTGGTAACGGCGGGTGTCTGTGCATTCCATCAGACGAGGACCGACTGAACGATATCAATGGAGCGATGAGAAGAATGCAGGTCAATTATGCAGGTCTGACGCCTTCTGTCGCTCGCATCCTGGAACCGGATGTTATCGCGTCGCTTAGCGGTCTTGGTCTTGGAGGAGAGGCTGCGTCGCCACGCGATGTCAATTTCTGGGGTCAGGTTACAAGGATCATCATTGGATATGGTCCATGTGAATGTACGATTGGATGCACAGTCAACAGTAGCGCTGCGACTGGCAGAGATTATATTTCGATCGGACCCGGGAACGGAGCAGCGATGTGGGTGGTTGACCCGAATGACCATAATCGACTGATGCCCGTTGGAGCTGTTGGAGAGCTGCTTGTCGAGGGTCCAATTGTAGGACAGGGTTATCTGAACGACCCAGTAAAGACGGCAGCCGCCTTTATTGTCGACCCGCCATGGCTTACCGCTGGCCATGATGGGTTCCCTGGTCGAAGAGGCCGGCTTTACAAGTCAGGAGACATTGGAATGCACGATCCAGATGGTTCTGGAAATATTGTTTTTGTTGGACGACAGGATACGCAAGTTAAATTGCGAGGACAGCGCGTTGAATTGAGCGAGATCGAGAGTCAGCTCAAAGCAAGACTTCCTTCAGATGTGAACGTGATAGCAGAAGTCATCACGCCGCAAGGAACAGGAGGGCAGCCAACTTTGGTCGCATTCATTGCGCCTCAATCAACCAAGGGACTTGCGAATGATGATTTGAAGCTTGGAGAGCTGTCGGAGGATCTGCGTCTGGCATTGACGAAAGCTGATGCAGACGTGAAAGAGACGTTGCCACGATACATGGTACCGAATGCATACATACCACCGAGCCACATACCTGTTTTGATCTCCGGAAAGACGGACAGGAAAAGATTGAGAGCATTTGGAGCGAAAGTGGACTTGAGACAACTTGACCAAGGCTCATCAAGCACTTCAACTCGAGAACTAAATGAACTCGAGCAGCGACTACGCCGAGGCTGGGGTGAGGTTTTAAAGATCGACTCCGAAACCATCACACTGGAAGATAACTTCTTCGCTCTGGGTGGTGAGTCTTTGACTGCCATGAAGCTGGTCTCTGTCTGCAGATTGGAAGGTCTTGACCTTTCGGTGACAAGCACGTTCGGTAATCCTACACTCGAAGCAATGGCAAGCACTGTCAAGATCAGCAGCTCCGATGCAAATGTGGAAACAGCAGCATTCTCGATGATATCTCAGAACGTGGAGAGCGCGTGCATTGAAGCAGCAGAAGCGTGTGGATCAGATCCATCAGCGGTTGAAGACATTCATCCTTGCACACCTACTCAAGAATCTCTATTCACCTTCTCAATTCGATCGAGCAAAGCCTATATCGCTCAGCGAGTCGCATGCATCCCCTCAGATATCAGCCTCGATGCTTGGAAGAAAGCATGGGAGGATGTCGTGGCAGCAAGCCCCATCTTACGTACTCGCTTGGCTCAGCTCTCGGAGCCTGGTCTTCAGCAAGTCGTGCTCAAAGGAAGCGTATCTTGGAGATCTGCGTCCGATCTGAATCAATACCTTGAAAACGATCGTATGGAAAGAATGGAGCTTGGGCAAGATTTAGCTCGGTATGCGATCATCAACTCGAAGGGAAATCAGTACATGGTCTGGACAATCCATCATGTTCTTTACGATGGATGGTCGGAGCCCTTGGTGCTGAAAAATGTGAGCAATGCTTTACAGAATAAACCGTTCGAGCTGCAGGCGCAGATGAAAGACTTTGTCAAGTATGTGCGGGACACAGACGAAGTTGCCATGCAGGACTTCTGGCGACGTGAATTGCATGGTGCTGTCGGCCCTCAATTTCCTCGCCTGCCATTCAGGGACTACTTGGCGACTCCAGATTCATTCCTCGAACATCAAATATCGCTCCAGACAGTGGCCGGCTCACCATTTACAATGGCGACATTAATTCGTGGTGCTTGGGCTCTCGTCGCATCACAATACACTGGAAGCGATGACGTCCTCTTCGGCGAGACGCTGACTGGTCGAGATATCCCACTTCCTGGAGTCGAGGGCATCGTAGGTCCATTGATCGCGACTGTTCCTGTACGAATTCGAATCCATCGCAAGACAACTATCGAATCGTATCTTCAGGCTGTTCAGCAGAGCATCCTTGCCCGTACCCCATACCAACACATGGGCTGGCAAAATATTCGAAAGGTCAGTAAGGATGCCCAACATGCATCCGAAGCAGGCACTGGTCTGGTGATCCAGCCAGAACCAGAGTATGCTGGGAGCGAGCTCGGGTTCGAGTATGGAGATGTCGTGCGCGAAGCGCTCCATTTCAACCCATACCCGCTCATGGTAGCTTTCGGGATTCGCAAGGGTGGACTCAGAGTCTGCGCGAATTTCGACAGCAGTCTAATCGAAGTAGCTCAGATGGAACGAATGCTTGCACAGCTTGAAGTGGCTTGCTTTCGATTATCAAAAGACCTGTCAAGGAAACTGGACGAAGTTTCCTTCTTGCCTGAAGCAGAACTGAACAGGATCTGGCAGTGGAACCAGACACCTCCGTTGGTCTTGAATGCTTCAAAGCTGCAAGCTCATGCGTCAGTACAGCCAGGGACTGCATATCCACGAGCAGTTATTCCTTGGGTTTGTGACCCTAGAAGTCAATCGCTGCTGTCTCCAATCGGATGCGTGGGTGAGCTCTGGCTGGAGGGGGCCATCCCAGGTGAAGGTGTTGAGTCTCCTGTCTGGCTCTTGGCTGGAAGCTCAGGGTACCCTGGTCGAACTGGAAAAGTCCAGCCGACTGGTGATATGGTCGAATTGCGAGAGGATGGATCTTTGGTTTTCGTCGGCCGAAAAGATAATGTCCTTCCAACCCAGGGCCATGTCGTGGATATTCCAGGTCTTGAAGCTCACGTCGCAAGACATCTCCCACCAAGCGTGCGTTCTGCCGCAGCGCAACGCAATTCGTCAGACCAGGAGGATCCAAAATTGATTGTGTTCGTCGAGCAGCAGGGTGTCGAAGAAGAAGTCGAGATCCTTTCGGCATCGCACGAAGTCAGTTCCAACTCTGGCAGCCAGATCATGGTCCTGAGTAAAGTCTCGGCCAGTCTTGTTGAAGCAATCAAGAAGCTGGACAAATCCATCGAGAAGTCTCTACCGTCGCACATGGTTCCATCATCCTACGTGATAGTTGATAAGATTCCAACTGAGGAAGAACTAATTGATCATGCGGTGCTCAACCAGCTCGCCACCAACATCCCCAAGAACACCCTGGTACAACTGGCCGTAGGATTCACGAAGGCTTGGGTGAAGACTGCACAGAGCAATTTGACCGCGACCGAAGACATCCTGCGAGCGGCATGGGCAAATATCCTAGGCATGAATCCAGAGCAAATTGATGTGGAAGATAATTTCTTTCGACTCGGTGGTGATTCAGTCCTGGCGATGAAGTTGGCGTCCAGCCTTCGAATCCAAGGTCATGCGCTATCAGTGGCAGATATCTTCAACCACATGCGTCTTGGTGATGCTGCGAAGGTTTTGAAAGTCAACCAGGTGACGCAGCAAAGAGTCCAAACCTACAAGCCATTTTCTACTTTGCAAAATTCTGATGTCGATTTGTTCTTGTCCGAGGTCGTACGGCCAAAGCTTGCAAATCCGGCCTGGGCCATCCAGGACGTTTTGCCAGTCACAGATTCTCAAGCTCTCGATATCAGAGGAACAGTGCAAAGCTTGCGCACTTCGATACAATACACAATGCTATATCTTGAGAAAGGAATCGATCGAGAGAAATTGTTTGGTTCCTGCAAACGTCTGGTCAAAACCCATGATATCCTGCGCACCGTCTTCATCGAGCACGAATCGAAGTTCTTGCAAGTCGTGATAGAGGATCTAGAATCTCCTGTGGCCATGCATCAAGCTGAAGGAGATCTCGAGAAGTATGTCACCGAGCTCTGCAAAGCTGAGATCGAATCAGAGTTCAAACTTGGATCATCCTTCTTGAAAATCTCTCATGTCGAAGGTACTGAAGGCGAATGCCTGATTATCGGCCTTTCGCATGCCCAGTACGATGGAAATTCTCTGCCAATGGTCCTTCGTGACTTAGAGGCGCTGTACAGTGGAAGTAAGGTCGAAAAATCCGAACCATTCCTCGCGTATATGGCACAAATCGGCGACGACGGGGTTCAGACGAAGGCGATTTCGTATTGGCGCAATCTTTTGAGTGGCTCAACGCTGTCAGTACTCGAGGGAACTTCAGTGCAGCCAACGGACAAGGCGATATTCCAGACAAAACCCGTCGATATATCGCAGCGACCCGAGGAAATCACCACAGCAAACTTGCTCACAGCCGCCTGGTCGCTGGTACTGGCTCGCCATCTTCAAAAGCCAGATGTAACTTTCGGTGGCATCACGTCTGGTAGGAACATTGATCTTCCGAACGTTGAAAACGTGATGGGGCCGTGTTACCAATTTACGCCGATTCGAGTAGCGTTCGAGCAGGGCTGGACGGCTATGGACCTTCTCAATTTCGTGCAGAGACAGAGTGCAGCGTCTTCAGCCTATGATTTCCTCGGTTTTGAAAAGATCTCCAAGACTTGTACTGAGTGGTCCTCTGAAGCTCAATTCTTCGATTCGATCGTTCATCACCAAGACTTTGAGGATTTCGATACCATGCCTTTCGCTGGTGGCTCGGCGCGGGTGGAGATCCTGAACCCGCATGGCGATGCAGCATATCCAATGAAAGTGGTCTCATTTGTTCGAGATGGACAGACATGCGTTGGGGTGGTGGGAAGCGAGAGAGATGTCGCGTTTGTTGATTCGAGCCTTGATGAGCTTGCTGCGACGGTGGAGGAATTGGCGACTAGAGGAGATCACGTACTGCTTGATGAGAAGATATTCCAGGTTGTTGTAGCCTAGATCAAAATACGCGCAGGGGATGGAATCTGGGTCATTGGCAATGCTGAGAGTCTGGTATGAGTGACGGGACTGCGAGAGTAGGTACCGTGCCTTGAAGGCATCACGTTGATGGTCACGTGGTTGCGAGGGCGCTTTTTCCTGTATCATTTTGTTGGCGCTTCATTCTCCAGTTTATTTGTATATATCTCGAGCGAATTAGATATCAATTTGAGTTCCGACTTGTCCACTTCAAATAATGCTTGGGTAAGAACCTGAGCCTGTTGTCGTCTCCTCGCCCAGCTAGTCGACATTCTCGGGCGGCCCGGGAAATTTGCATCCAGCTCTCGCTCTTCTCTTTTTTCATCACAGCACAACAATACAATACAATACAACAAACACCACATCGTCCATGAAGGAAGTTTCCCAAACCTGTGGTACCTGAACATGCAATCACTTTACTAGCGCCCACTGCCTCGGGTACGTCTTGAGGCATTGCGTCCAGCGCTGTGGGCGGCAGACAAACAATTCCTTGCTAGGTCTACCTTACTGTCGATCCAGTTCATGCCGCCAGTCAACTTGTCAAGCTTCACAAGCCGGCGAACAAGAAAATCAAAAGCGGCAAGCTTTCTTAGGCACAATTAAATCATTCGAATTTCCACTCCCCTGTGTCGATTCGACCACGTCCGATATCGCAACACTGTGAGCGGGTCAACCCTTGTGTGTTCTCTCCTCACACACCTTGCTTTTCCACGGCGATTGTGTTCGGGACGGGAAGGTCAGAGCAACGGCCCTCTGCAGTCCACCATTTGATCGTGATTGGGTTTATCTAATCTTATCAGATGAAAATTTTCTTCCGCTTCATCGAATCAGTCTAGTTGATGCGGATGGCGTGGACATATGGTACGTCCTCGGGAAGATGCTTGCTGCATGATGCATGCATGACACCTTGAGAACCACCTCGGCGAAAGATCAAAAAGGAAGTTCGATCGAGGGTGTTTTACGTAAAGTGACTCTTCGAACTGGCAGCATCTAGATGCAGATATTCATGCATGCAGGCGGTACCGTGGTACCGAGCAGCACAAGAACCAAGTCCACTCAAGCATTTGCCTAGCCAAAGGTCCCAGCATGGTCGATCGATGGGTCGCTGGGACGAAGCTTGGTTTGGACAGTTCGTCGATCTTTTTGCTCATGAGACTCTGATCTTGCTCAGTTCAATGTCCGTTTGCTTAAACTCGACACCAGCATAATCGAAATGGCCTTCATCAAACAACTCGCGGGCTATCCTAGGCTACTTCTTGCTGGGAATCCACCCGCACGCGACATTGGAACACTTGTGATAGCTATCGTTTCTGCAATTGGCTCTGGTATCCCATTCCCAATCATTGGAATCATTTTTGGTCAACTTCTGGACGATTTCAATGCTGCAACCTGTGATCAAGCAGAGACGAGTTCGGGAGGCGATGAGCAAAGCGACATCAATAGCAGAATCCTCCTGATCGTCTACCTCGCCATTGCTCAATTCGTTTTGATCTACGCTCACTTGCTATGTTGGACCTTGACTGGAGCTCGACTTGCTCAGCGATTACGAGAAACATACCTGCAGAACCTCCTCCGCCAAGAACCGTTATTCTTTGATAATCTCCCACCTGGAGAAGTCGCATCCCGACTCAATACTGATATTCAAGCAATTCGATCTGGAACCTCCGAGAAAGTCGGGATATGTTTGTCAAGTTTCTCGTTCTTCGTCACGGCTTACATCGTAGCGTTCATAAAGGATACGAAGCTGGCGGCAATGCTCATCTCGCTGATCCCAGCGTACTTCCTTATGTCATTTGTTGGAAGTCATTACATCGAGAAATACTCTGGTCTTATGTCCGATTATGCCGCGACAGCTTCGTCGATCGCTTCAGAAGCTCTTTCAAATATTGTGGTGGTCCAGGCTTTCGGTGCGAATAGACGGTTGGAAGAGAAGTTCTCCAAGGAGCTCAAAGCATCTGAGCAGGAAGGATTGAAGAAAGCTACAGCAGTCGGAATACAATCTGGAGTTTTGTACTTTGTGGCATACTCTGCAAATGGCTTGGCTTTCTGGCAGGGAAGTAAGCAGATTGCAGCTGCTGTTCGACGCGATAATGGAGGAACTACGGTTGGAGCTGTGTTCACAGTAATTTTTATTCTGGTCGAAGGTGAGTTTGAATATTTTTTCAGGGTGGCAATTCTAACATATTGCAGCTTCTCTCCTCCTCAGTCAAGTTGCGCCGTTCCTCCACATGTTCGTGGCAGCTGCTGCTTCGTACGAAAAGTTAATTGGAGACATCGATCGAGTCCCAACCATTGATGGCACAAGCGATTCCGGATTTCGACTCACGCAATCGGAAGCTGGTTTTGAATTCAAGAACGTCTCATTCACCTATCCTTCCAGACCAGAAATCACGGTTCTGGATAAAATCAATCTCAGCATCCCAGTCAACAAACACACGGCCATTGTTGGTCAGTCCGGAAGTGGAAAATCAACAGTTGCAGCTTTGGTCGGAAGGTTATACGATCCAACGGAAGGACAGATTCTGTTTGACGGGCATGATCTGAAAGATGTCAATGTTCACGACTTGCGGAGTTTCCTCAGCTTGGTACAGCAAGAACCCTCGCTTCTGGATCGATCCCTGCTAGAGAACATCGCACATGGCTTAATCAATTCGAGCAATCCCAATCATGCCCACCTCAAGCCAGTACTCCTTGGTTCTGCTCTTGCAGATTTGGCGAGCGCAGTCAGGACTGGCGAGAGCCTTGAGGTTGCGGCAGAGAAAGCTGGATCAGAAGTGGTTGAGATTGTCCACTTAGTGAAAGAAGCTGCTGTGCTTGCAGATGCAGATGCATTTATTATTGCATTACAACATGGCTACGGTACGGTCGTTGGATCAAGCGGAAGACTGATCAGTGGTGGCCAGAAACAACGGGTTTCTCTTGCCAGAGCACTCGTCAAGGACCCCGCCGTTCTCATCCTGGACGAAGCCACGGCATCCCTCGACTCGAGAAGTGAGCAGCGTATCCAGCGAGCGATTGCAGGGATCTCGAGCGGTAGAACCATGATATCAATTGCGCATCGTCTTTCCACCATCACCAATGCCGACAACATTATTGTCATGCACAAGGGACATATTCTGGAGCAGGGAACTCATTCTGAATTGATGGCCAAGAATGGATCGTATGCCGAGCTGGTCAGATTACAGACTATGGGATCAAACCCAGCGAAATCCAGCTCTGACAGTATCAGCAAGTCTGATATGGAGTCCTTGACGGACATGGATACTGAGAAGAGCCTCTCAATGGATGCTGAGAAAGGTGAGATGGTTGCGAGTGAAGCTCCCGTTGAGCCCGAAGAGGAAGAGCCCGAAACTCCAGCCAAGACACTCTGGTCGCTGGTCAAAGGCTACGGACCTGCTCTACGCCCTCATCTGCTCATGATATTTATCGCTCTCCTTGGCTCAACAGCCGTCGGCGGTGCATTCTCTGCCGAAGCCGTCATTTTCGGAAACACAGTTGGAAGTCTGAATCCCTGCAAGAGTGCAGACAGTATTCGCAGTCGAGGTGAATTCTACGGACTCATGTTCTTTGTTCTGGCAATCATTGAGTTTTTCGCAAATTTGATCAGTTGGGCTGGCTTCGGATGGGTATCGGAAAAGACTGTTTACTCAGTTCGCGTTCTGTCTTTCAGGTCGTTGATGGAGCAGGATCTGCAATGGCATCAATCGAAAGGTCGAACGCCTGCCATGCTGCTTTCTTTCATTACTAGAGATGGCAACGCATTGGCTGGACTGAGTGGCTCTGTTGTTGGCACATTGTTCTCCATCACAGTCAATCTCATTGCTGCCATCATCTTGACGCACATCATTGCATGGAGAATCGCATTGGTATGCTTGGCTTTGGTGCCCCTCCTGCTCGGTGCCGGTCTGATGGAACTCCGAGTCCTCGGTCAATTCGAGGAGAAGCATGAAACGGCATACACTAAGTCCGTCGACATCGGTGTCGAAGCAATCACGTCCATCAAAACCATCGCTTCTTTCTCCCTTGAGGAAGAAACGCTACAGACCTACCGAAAGTCACTGAAAGGCCCAAGAAAAGAGACATTCAAAGTCACAGTCCAAGCAAGTCTCTGGCAAGCAGTCACCTATTTCCTCGGAAACCTGGTCAATGCCCTCGCGTACTGGTGGGGAGCCAAACAAATCATCGCAGGCAATTACACACAGACACAGTTCTTGATTGTGGTGTTCTCGCTTCTGGTCAGCGCCCTCCTGTGGAGTCAGATGTTTGCGCTCGCACCTGAATTATCCAGCGCGAGAGCAGCAATGGCTAGAATCTTGAGCTTGATCGAGATTGGATCTGATAAGATGCAAGGGAATGTCGGAAAGCTCACGGCAGACGTGGAAGCCACAGGGGAGAAGCAGTCGTCCACACCTACCACCCAAGGATCAAGTGTTCAGCTTCGAGATGTGCATTTCTCGTACCCTGCTCGACCAGACATTAAAGTCCTGAATGGTCTGTCCATCGATATGAGACCTGGCAAGTTCTACGCCTTAGTCGGACCCAGCGGTGCAGGCAAATCGACAATCATTTCACTCGTCGAGCGACTGTACACTCCCTCCGCGGGTGGCATTCTAATTGACGGCGTCGACATCACCAAAAGCCGCTCCGTCTCGTTCCGCGACAATATCGCTCTCGTCCCACAAGAAAGCGTCCTCTTCGAAGGCAGTATCGAATTCAACATCAGTCTTGGCGCGAGACCCGGGCACGCCGTAAATCGAGCCTCGATTGAAGAAGCCTGTAAACTCGCCAACATCCACGATACGATCATGGCTCTACCAGAAGGCTACTCCACTCTCTGCGGACCGAACGGGAATCAATTCTCTGGAGGGCAGAAGCAAAGGTTGTCGATTGCCAGGGCGTTGGTTAGGAAGCCTAGTCTGTTGATTCTGGACGAATCGACGAGTGCGCTGGATGCGGAGAGTGAGAGGTTGTTGCAGGATGGGTTGAGTAGGGCTGCAAAAGGGATCACGGTCATTGCAATTGCGCATCGGTTGCATACTATTAGGAAGGCGGATGTGATCTTTCTGATTGAGGAGGGGAGGTGTTTGGATAGGGGGAGTCATGAGGAGTTGCTTGGGAGGAGTGAGAGTTATAGGGCGAATGTGATGCATCAGACTGTTGCGGAATGAGGGAGACAGTAATTATTTCATAAGTAGAAAAATAGATACGAAATATGAAAAGCATGTAGTCGTACAGCAGCAGTCAGAAGGGATATTCCTTGTCAATCAAGTCTTCGCATCGTAGCCGTCGATGCGTCGCTGTAAATTCGTGAGCAGGCTCTTTCACTTGGATAACTCTCACGTACACAATTGTGAAAAACCTTTGCAATTCGCTCCCTTCGAGTTCTCGAGGGTTTGTTTCCTTTCTTGCCTGTCGGATTAGCTACAGCTGATCTCCTGCAGCACGTTCGGCTCATCTCGCCGGACAACGAAGCACTCAATTCCCGCTTCAACATCAACCACGAGTCCAAGTATCATGTCCTCGCTCGCCAGAACCCCTCCTCTACCGGCTCTGCAATAGAGAACAAATACCCCATCTCGTTAGCCAACTTACACCACATCAATTATTCCTTCCCTACCTCTCCCCGGCCATCCTCGGCTTTGCTTCCCCCAAAACAAATGAAGCGGGCCCTCCAATGCCGTACAGCAAAGCCTGCAAGGCAGGCAAGGAAGTGGACGCCAGCGACTGCGAGGAAGTGGAGTCCCGCCGCCGCCCTTTGCCGTGTAATCTAATCAGATGAGGCCATTTTAGTGTATGTACAAGGATTAGGGGCGATGGTGAGCTCGCTTGCCGCTCTAACCCTTCGCTGAGTGTAGCATGAATCCTTGCAGTAAAAAAATCTAATCAGATCAGATCATCGGTGAGGATCTTATCAGATTTTTTCTGCGAGGAGTGGGGGTGGTATCCACACAACGGAACGATGTGATGTGCTGTCGTATCTATTACGTTTCTTGTATGCGTGTGTAGCATGTGAGAATGAAAGCTGAGATGTTAGACCCTGGGTGTGAATTAGGCAGAGCAGAGGAAGCTTTGCCGATCTCGGTGGTGGGGTGGATAGAGGGGTTGATGGATCATGGATGACAGTCATGTCCGGTGCTGTCATCATCGTCGTCGTAGTCGTCTTTCATTTTTTTTTGGGAGGATTCGCTGAGATTGAGCTTACTCGGGGTCATTGTTGAAGAAGCAAATACTTGACGTTAGGAAGCTGACGAGTCTGAACGGAAGACAGAAAAGTCGGGTAGCTGGACATTCCCCTCGTCAAGCTTGAATCTCCGAGAAAACTTTGAGCTCCAAGCACAGAATTATTGAGCAATTATCTCGAAGTTCAAGAACACCTCCAATCATTTGCCGGCGCCTGTAAACAGCATTGCGAGCCACCAATACTCACCATCAAAATGGGCTCCAAATTTTGGCCCAAAGGAGGCCTCCCAGGAATCCTCCATCACTACGTACGTCTCCCTCCGCTCAGCCCTCCACACTCTCAGATTTTACAGCGCAAAACAGACAGAGTCCCTCGTAGCATTCGAATACACATCCACCGTCCCCAAACCCCACGCCATAATCTTCATCGGCGGTCTCGGCGACGGCCTCGCGACAACGTCCTACATGAGCGACCTCGTCACAGCCCTCTCACCAACACCCTGGTCCCTCTTCACGCTGAACCTCTCTTCCTCGTACGGACAATGGGGGACGGGACATCTAGATCGCGATACTGATGAGCTGGCGGAATGTATTTCGTATATCTCGGCGTATAAGGCGTCGCAGGCACAGAGTACAGAGGAGAGGAGGAAAGTGGTTGTGATGGGCCATTCGACGGGAAGTCAAGTCGTGCTGCATTATCTGCATCGTCCGAATCCGCACCAGGGGACGTATGCCTTTGATAAAGAGCTCGTGCATGTGCAGCGGCCGGTGTTGGATGGTGCGATTATGCAGGCGCCTGTTAGCGATCGCCAGGCTATCCATTGGATTTGTAAAGAGGGGTTCGGGGAGAAAACGCCGCAGGAGATGCAGGCTGTTTATGAGAAGTTATTGAGGCTTGCTAGAGAGGCAGAGAAGAGTGAGGAAGGGGGAGATAGCATGGCGCCTTTGAAACTGTCGAGTGTGATTTATCCGCATCCGATTAGTTTTAGAAGGTTTTTGAGTCTGTGCAGTCCGGATAGCCCTGAGAAGCCGGGGGAGGATGATTTGTTCAGTTCGGATTTGAGTGATGAGCATTTGAAGACGACGTTTGGGATGGTGGCTGAGAGGAATCTGTTGAGGGGGAAGTTGATGGTGTTGTATTCAGGGAAGGATCAGAGTGTGCCGGATTATGTGGATAAGGAGGCGTTGATGAGGAGGTGGCAGAAAGCTGCTGACGAGGGAGGTGAGAGGATCGGCAAGGGGAAGGTTTGGGATGAGGAGTTTACGGCTGTCATTCCAAATGCGAGCCATGCACTGAGTAACGATGATCAGGCTGAGCCCAGGACATTTTTGGCAGAAAAGGTTCTGGGATATCTAACAAGGGTGGAGAAGGAGTAAATTTGACCAAATATCACAACCATCATTCGAAACTTCCGTACTGGCGAAGATACTTCGGTATTATGGAGTTACCTCGATCCCAGCTGGGTCTCACGGGATTTTCAGTCGTGATTACTCTCAGGGAAGAGCATTGGGATTGACAAAGCTGAGATTCATTCGCCTCCCAGAACAAACGGAGCGGGGTATCAAGAACAACAATTACATGCACACGCATTTCCCTCCTGAACTCCTGAAAGCACATTCCTATACCACTTTCCATAACTCCGACTCCCAAAATAGCAGACAGGAAGAAGAGTGAGAAGGGACCAGTCTCTCAGCCCAGTCCTTACTCAATTCAGCGAACTATCTCACTTCTCAGCCTCCGCCCCAGCCTCAATTTCAGCATCCTTCTTCTTCGGACCAAACTTCGCCCACAGAAACTTCGACCAGGTAAAAGTCTCCGCGGTCCCCATAATAGCAATAGCTATATAAACAACGATCTTGACTGTTCGGGTGGCGCCCAATTCTTTAAAGCTGGCTGCGCCGAATGAAGGGTTTGGTGGGGTGGGTGGTTTGGTAGAATTAGGGCCAGAATTCTGTGTACGGAGTTGAGTATGGGTGGAAATTGATCTGGATGGATAAGAGCATTGATGAATTGATGGTTGGAGTCGTTGTTGGATGCCTGGTAGATGGATTAGGTTGGTTTGAGGGTGGAGATACGAGGTGCGCAGGGGTGCTGCGGCGCGGGTGAGGGATGTGCGCATCTTGAGTGAGAGCCTGGGAGAAACAATTCCTGAAAACAGGACGAGATATTTATTTATGGGTTCAGAGAAGATTAGGAATTGATTGTGTCTTTGATTGAGGACGATGGAGAGAAATACAGGTTGATGAGTGAGTCGGGAGGTTCAGGAATGTTTCGGGCGGCACAGACAGGAGCGCTGCATCAAGCCTTTTCGGGGCATGTAAGCGATGTTGACAATCTCGATGTGAGGTCATCGACGCCACATAAGTATCATTGGACTGCAGAGGATTCTTCGCAGCGCCTGTGGAACAGTTGCTTGAAGAAACCATTTCTGTTAGATAGGAATTTCTCCGAATGGCTATAATAAGAATGCGACTTCCAGAGCGTTGGACGCAAAGCGACTTGGTTGGCGATGCTCAACGGGTGAGCATCCTGATCAGTATTGCCAAGTGGAGCTGTCTTCATAAGGTAAACGAATCGAAACCTCCTCTTGAAGAATATCAACTTCACTAGTCAAAATTTAGGTATTCTTGTACATTTCTATCGCTTCCCGCCCTGTCAGCAACTGAAGTAGGAGAAGCTACCAGTGTCTATTCTCGTCTAACCCGAATACAATGCGTACGTTCATCTTTCAGGTCCCAAACCATCCCTAAAAGCTCGGTATCGAGACTCGGAGAATGTGGCTTCGCGCATGTTCAGGAGATCGAGGTGCTCTAAGACACTCGGGGACTCAACCTGCTCCACGACTCAACTGTCACCATGGGAGAGACAGTTCCTGGAAGAGAATACTTCTGGAACAGCAGTCCCATGTCCTGCATAATATCCGCTTTCTTAGTGATGACCTCGTTCGTGTAAGTAAGGGAATGGCTGCAATCTCTAGCAAGGACGATTTTGAGAGAGCTCAGCCCTGGAAATTGGGAGAAGAAGGCGAGCTCTTTGGAACACTCTCCTGAATTGACGTATTTGGCAAGTCTTAAACCCAAAGACCCACAGCAGTACCAATTGCGAACCTCAAGACCCTCGATCATGGCGAAAATAGGTGGTGATGTCTCCTGGATACAATGTAGCCAATCCCAAGATGAATCGTTCATGATGTAGTCCTCTGTGAAAAACATGGTGTCCAACTTCGGGCAGTAGCACAGTGGGCGGAAACGAGTCTTGACATTTATCCCTTCAATCTTGTCATCGGGGCGGAGAATAATGCTGTAGTGATTCAAGGTCTCTCTTCGACTCTCTTGGTTGACGTAAAGAGTGGGTGGTAGGCTACAGCTGGTCTCGATGCCATAGGATGGCACTTGATCCCACTCGCACTCGAAAGGTTGCGCGATATACCAATCCATATTGATGAGTCTACCGCGTGGAAACGAGAAGCGCCAAATGGATAGTCTGATCTCGAGGGGAAGGCGAGAAAAGTAGGTAAAGCTATCGCAGATCTGGAGGAAGAGATCTTGGAAGAGGTCGGGGAGTTCGGCAAGAAGGAGAGAGTATGGTCCGCAAGGTTTGTGAGGATACATTGTGCTAGAAAAGATCGTCAGAGACGGCAGGTGAATGTTTCTGGGCGCAACTGTCACATACCCTGAGGACGTGACTACCTTAGCAACTGGAACGACACCGCCACGCACTTGTTGGGAAGCATTGGCTTGGGAGACATTGGTGAAGCGTGTTGCAGCATCCATTGTGTTTGTGTGTCTGTTGAGAATCTTTGATCTTTGCGTGGTTTCAGGATCGGTCGAAGCTGGACGTTTTGTGCGGCGTCGCGAAAGATTGGGGCTGAAGGAGGCGGAGTTATATGTTGCTGCCACCTAGTAAGGTAGGTAGGAAGGAGACGAAAAATGATGATCACGTGAGTCGACAGATTCACCTGCCATCCTTTTTCTCTGTGACATATTTGAGCTGTTTCCACCAGGGAAAGGGCCAATTGCAAAACGCTACTAGGCCTTTGTCCTAACTTCATCACGACATCAATTTACTTGCTGAGCTTGCACAGCATTATGGTACCTCTTCCGGCTTTCCAGGAAGTCACAATCTAATTATAATGCTTAAGAGGGAGGAATGGCTCCAGATTAATTCAGTCTGAGTGTATGCAGAGAAAGACGCTTCAATATACATTTCTATTCAACAGCCTAGAAATCAATCTTTTCTTATACGATCATCCACGGTTTTCGCAAGATGGCTGGCCATATCCTCCTGTCTGGACTCCACCAGTTTTTCCTTCGATCGAATAAAGCTATCGCCAGAATTCGTTCCATGGTTCGACAGACACCGCTGGCAACCTATCCTTCCACTCCTCGTGGCCTTTGAAAACCTTCAGCAACTCGTCCGCCACCATTTTTCTACCAGTATCCGAGAATTGGTCCGCTTGTAGTAAGGCAGAGGGATGCATGATGACAAGCTTTAACGACTTGATCCCGGCGAAACAAAGTAAAGGACCATGGCAGTCGGACCCAGTACCCATACGACCCCTCAATTTCTCCGCGGGGATGTCCCAGTTTCGAATCTCCAAGCTACCAATCGAATCAAATAACATAGGCGATTGTCTTCTCATTGTCTTGAGCCAATTGCTCAAATATAAGCCGCAGCCGTCCAATGCGTTCGAGGTAATGAAGGCGGTGTCGATCTTGGGGCTGAAAAAAAGAGGGCGAACTCTGGTTGCTGTGTTTCCCTTGCAGACGTAGGCGCCAAAGTCTCGATGGACGATGAAGTAATGCCTCAAAGACTCTTCTCTACTTTCCCGATTGACATAGAAGACCGTAGGTAGTTGGCAACGAGTTTCAATTCCTGCGACCTGCTTGGACTCCTCGTCACCAGCCCACCAGTTGTCGAACGAATGGCTAATTATTGCGTCGAAGTTGACGTGTCTACCTGGAGGAAATGATGACCTCCATATCTTCTGTCGGATCTCAATTGGAAGTCCCGAGAAGCAGGTGAAGGTGTCGAGATCGTCGCCCAGTTGTAGGGCAAGTTCTTGAAAGAGATCGGGAAGCTGGAGAAGGAGAGCAAGCGTGGCGGTCGAGACATCTTCAGCAGAGCTGGCACTGTTGAGGCTATCAGCGAGAGAATGCAGGAGGAAGATTTCAATTGATCATTACCTGGTCCTGGCTTCCATGTTGAGACCGGATTGGTACTCCTGCGTGCTCAATTGATGCTTGAGCTGCGTGCTGACGTGGTTCGGATGGTCCATCTGGATCACGGTGAGAAGGACACTAGCAGAAAGGCAACGACACTGTGCTTGTAGAGGCTGCGATGTTTTCTGTGCGGAGCAGAAGTTGTTTGAACTTGATTTTGGCAGAGTGGCCAAGATAGAGGTGAGAAATACACCTAAGATTGACGCTAGCCTCTGTCGCGATTCACCAGGGCTGCCGGCAGCATCCGGCAGCATTCGGCGCAGGAGCAAATCAAACTTATCGATTTATTCTTCTCCAAAACAATCCAGAGAGTCCAGTTGATTGAAATGGTGAGAATGCTACATTCCTGCCCTAAGAAGTATGGCGTACTAACAGTGGTTGCCAATCATGGCGGGGCAGCGAATTTGATCTCTGATGCTGCTAAGTTTCGGGAGCAGGGCAAGGATATGTAGTGATGAGAGTTACATGAATATCTTAGGACATGCTATTACGACCTGAAAATAATGGATCTAGACATGTAGGTGTTTCCAAAGTATTTGTTTACCGCCATGATTGCATAGGAATGGAGAGCCAAAATACCCTCTTTATGACTAAACCGATCTCTACCATGAAATTCTTGAGACACGCAGTGGTATTTCGCAGACCTAAGAAACGTGTAGTTTAGATATGATATACCAGGCTTGGGTCATCGGAGGTGAAGTCGACCTCCAGACTTCCGTGAAGCACAAGGCATCCTCGCTTATTTCCCGCACTAGATCTTCCTCCTCAGCACACAAATCCTTCTCCATCTCTTGATGCAAAGACCACCAAATCAATCGATTCCCCCAGAACATCACACAGCGCAACCAAGTCGGTCAAAATGAAGGGCGGCGACCATGCAGATGGCGTCAGAGAATCCATAGACACTGGAAACGGGACAAGCACTGGCGCAAGCGAGTCGAGCGCGACATGTGCTTCAGAGGACAGCACTTCACAGCAAGAAGATTGAGCTGCTGACGCGGTATGCCTGCAGACGGTAATACATAGTCTTTTAGCAATATTGGTGTTACTGATAGAACAGGTTGTACCAAGGTGTCTACAAAGGAGGCGCAGGGCAATGGATTTGAAGATTACAATGGTCCTCGCCAGCGCAGACCTGTCGCAGATGCGATGGGGTTCGATCTGCTATGTCTTGAAGACTATGAACTTCCGGCAAAAAATGGCAGGTTGGGGCATTGCCATCTTCGAAATCAATCATCTGGTTCGTGATCTGCCAGCCAGGAATCTCATCCTCAGCAATCCCAAGCCAATCTCGCAGGCACCGGCGATCTAGCTCCGAGGCCATCAAGTGCAGCAATTCACGAGGAAGAAACTGTAGAGCTCGAAGACGAAACTCCCGGGGTGCACCGTCAGCGACTGTTGAATTCATTTCAACCCCAACTTGCTTCTCCAGGATACGCTGCTCCAGGATCTGCTCGCTAGAACAGCCCTCCTGCACAAAAGGCCCAAGCCAACAGAGCAAGCAGAAAGTCGGAAGCTTTACGACATCAGGCATTCGACACTGGAGTGGCGATTAGGAGACGCGCGCAGATGCATACGACTCATTAGGAAGAGAGTCCCCGAACCTCCGGAAGAGACAGGCAAGAAGATCGCTGATATCAAGGTCAAGAACCCAAAGGAGCTTTACAACGGCCGTTGCCGGATGGAAGTCGACGACCAAATAGCGAAGGCCACACGTCAGAAGGCCAAGCGAGCTCTCATTAGCAAGAGCTACCAGGTTCTTGGGTCCCCAACGATAGGATACAGCGATGTCCCAAAGCCAGATGAGAACTCGGCACATTCGCCCTTCGGATGGTATCTGGAAGTAATGCATTTCGCATATTCAAGATCGCTGAAACGTACCCAGTGGCTGGTCAACAATACGAAGGCGAGGGCTCACATTGACGGGTATTGATGCATGCGCACAAAAAAAGAAGCCCATGGGAAGAAAATCCAGCTCGGATCCACACCCATTGGTACAAATTTCGGATTTACGAATCAAGGCGAAAAGATACGCAGCACCTGCAGAGGATCGAAAACTGCGATGCCTGTCAAGCACCAACTATTCTCGAGCCATGTTTCGCTGTGAAGAATCCCGGCTTTTTGGAATTGGAAGTGGCAAAGCTCGCATACGCAGTGTGTCCCAGATTCGGCTTGGATTGAGTGCCTGCAGAGACTCGCCAAGATTGAGAAGCAGAAAAGAATTAATATCTACGAGACCAAAATGTCTGGTGCTGTTTCTCAGAGGATACTAAATCAGGATCCTCGCAAACGCCTTCAGTGGACTTCCATTTAGGAAACCACAGATGATATGCGACAACCCCTCAAGACTTATCCTTAACTACCTCGACTGGCTAACCATTTACATTATGCTAATCTGCTAGCAGTTTTCTGGCTCGGAATTCTTGCAAGCTTCGTTCGACGTCCTACCAAATTGTAAGGTCAAGTCGCATCGAAATCGTACATGGATTGGAAACTGTACCGTTGGCTAGCCATGCAGACTTTGTGGCGTCAATGGGCAGACCGGGTTTGAGTGCACAAGCCTTAGATTGAAGATAAATGAAATTCATTCACTCTGCCGTTCTATCCCCTTTCATTTGCCCCCCGTGAATTTAGGCTAGAGGACTTCGCGCCAGTGTTTGCTGGTCATAGCGGTTTGCGGCTTCCACTCCTGTTCATCTTGTTGGTTGGACCATGAATACGGCACCTGGTTGACATTGAACACGGTATGGGGGTGCAATTCAAAGAGTTCTGAGGTCCTGACTGGACTTCAGCAGGCAAATATCGAACTGTTGGTCAGGTGAGCGAGTCACAGAAGTTTGCTCTATTAACAAATTCATCTTTCCCCGAGTATTAAAGGGTGGTCTGCTTAATGTGAGTCCCTTTACAGTTGGACCTCCGCTGAGTGCTGGATATTTCTAGAGTGAATGCTATATAAACTCCTCTATAGAATCTACCTGGTTGTCGCCTATTGATGTCGCAATGCCTTCACTCCCTGCCATCATTGAATTCAACGCTGCGATTCATCGTCCGATTGACTTCTACGACATGACGGCGAGTGAGTCACTTGTCAGTAATTAGGAGATCTACGACCTTCGCTTCTACAAGAAGGCTTCCTCGTCGCGCTTGATTGGGCTTCTTCCTTGCAGTCTAATCTCGACGTACAACTTCGACGCTCCCGCCATTCAGCACAGACCAGTGACCATCCAGCTGCGACGACTCTGCGATATTCTTGCAATACGTTTCTGCCGTCTTAGCTCCATGGAAGACCCGTGGATCATGCCCGCTCCAATGGGCTCAACATATGCTCAAGCGGTGCTGCATCCCAAGAAGATGCAGGACCTGAGGAGGACGCAAACAAAGTGCTACCTGATGGAGAGTTTGCCAATCGGTCAGTTATAGCCATAGCCGTTCTCACACAGACTGAAGCTAACAACCAGTGCAGAGCTGAGGAAGAAGATATGGCGGCTTTTAGTCCTTCGTCCAACCGGGATCGTGCCTGGCTACATTCATTTTCGACGCGGGGGTACAACGAAAAAGCGGTACGGATACCAGTGGGATGATGAACGAGAAAGAGGCCGATTATATCGAGAATCATACTACCATAACCAAGGAGAATATGAGATACCCTTTGGACAAAACATGGACGCCTGGGATGGCTACGATTTCAAGGGTAGTATCAAATTAGTCAGTACTTCGAAGCCAACTGCGCGACAGCTTGAAGTTATCGAGAGCGGTGGTGAAGTTCTGAATACAATCGACATGGAGACTGGATGCACAGTCGAACATACCGTCTTCAAGCGCGAAGGAATGCCTACTGTCATCCTCAACACCCAATATCAAGTCGTGGAGAAATTCCAGTGGCTCGATATCATGCTAGCTTGCAAGGCAGCTAGTATGGAGGTTCGGCAAGTTTTCTACGGCGAGAATACCTTCGTATTCGACACGAGAGCCAGAGCATCAATCGCTGGCTACCGTCGCAAGAACCTCAAGCCCAGTGCCCTTTCTTGGCAGCGGACCTGCATCCCTGGTCTACCAAACGAGAACGGAACGCCTATGACAGAACAGCACCTCTCGACTACGATTCGAAATATGTTCGACAAGAAGCGTTATCAGCCTACATACATGTTCGAAGATGCTCTCATGCACTTCTTTAATATCGCCGGACCTATCAACGCCTCTATGGTAACTAAAGTCAAGATCGAGGGGCATTACAAGGTTAAAGAAGGAGCATGGGATGGCCTGCCCACAGGGTTGCCACGGCTGCTTCCCATGTACTCGAGCATCCTGGTAAGGGTTTGCGCCAATCTTCGGTCTCTCACTCTCCACATGGGTACAGATACTCGCCCCGTATACATGGGCCCTGGAACTGTGGAGCGTAGACCCATTGACAACTGGAATGAAGTGAAGTTCTACAATAACGATCTCGAACATGAAGAGCCTTTGGACCAAAGCACAGGAAGCCAAGACGAGAAGATTGACGCCATGGTCAGGAGAGTTGTGGAGGCCCTTCCTTCGTTGCTGGAATTGAAACTCGGTGACTATAAGTCAAGCGATTTACCAGAGAAGGATGACAGGTGGGGCAGATCCGTGCAGTGGATTGACGTTGTTGATACTCGAACCCGACAATATTATCGGCCACCTAAAAGCGAAGTTGTTAGTGGGCTTCCAGACACCGGTTTTGGTTCCGACTATAAAAGAGGTTGCACGGGAAAGGGATATAATATAGATATGCAAGCAAAGTCTTTGCATCCCCCCCGAGCTGCGAGTGCTAACCCCTGTGTTGGTGGAGGCGCACAACAGTCGCGAGGGAAGCCCTGGGCAAAATCCCGCAACTGGAGATCAACAACGAGGAGCTCAGCAGTGGCTGAGTGAGTCAACTCGTGGTGGAAGATCGGCTATAGGCCGGAGATAGCTTGCAAAAACGGCTGTACCACGAGATTGGGTTCGAGACATGGCTGTGTTGAGAGATGGGAGCCAAGAATGGGTTCTGAAATGCTTGGAGGGATTTGGATATTGCTTACTTTCCTGGAGAAAATAAAATACATGTTTCATTCGAATTATGCCTAAGCGCGATTGCAAAAGCGACATGTATATGTTTACAATTATAATGTGGCAATGATCAACTCGATTGCGGCTTCCATACCAAGTCAACAATCGACACCGTAGAGTCTGGTTGTGGCCATCAATCAGTCGCATTTCGTTCTGTCGCCCGGCGTCCTCACCCAACGACAATACTATGTCGCATGTTAAGCTGAATGTAAATTTTAAAGCTCATATGAGCCTACAGTGATTGGTATATGTATATTCCTTCATCCAATGTGATGTCTTTACTGACCGTCCAGGCCAAAACATGATTACTTCCAGGGGTTCATGAACTAAGCGAGACTTTGTTCGTCTTGACGACGGCGCGATGCGACATAACGGCCAGTGACTAAGTCGCTGGCGCGGACCAAAGTCATATATATCTCGGGCTGCGAGTCTTTGCGGTAATTTTGCTGATCAGTCCATCTTCGACAACATCAATCTTCGACACCATCCATCTTCGACAACATCCATCTTCAACACCCTCCACCCTTTTTGGGACCAATCACAAATCTTCTAAGGCGCAATTACTGCTGTGATTGTATTAATACCTCTTGATAACATACATCATGTCCTGGGCCTCAGTCACTGGCGACTCTGCAACGTTTGCAGAAGTTGTGGCGGGAAAGAAGACACCAACTGCAGACCGAAAGGCAGCTGAGGAGCGACGAAAAGCGGCAGAGCTCAAGGCTGCCAAGGAAGCGAAAGAGGCTTTCGAGGCGCTTGGAAATATGTTCTTGAACAGATTGCCAAGAGGTAAGTAAAGTTCCTTGGGGCCGATTCCATGTACTGACGAAGTACTAGAGATTCGAGACATGGTGTACAAGGAGTTGTTCCTCTGCTCTGTTCCGATTGTCCCGGGGTACATCCACTGGCAAACCGAGACTAGGTGGAGTCGCTCTGCTAGAAAACAGTACAAGTACCAATACGACAGTGGGCGAGAGAAGAACCCTGGACAACCCTGGTATTGTATCGATCGGCCTACAGAATACGGTCAAAACTTCACACCATGCAAGTACTTCCCGCTTCATATTCCTGTAACTTGGATCACAGAACCATCGTCAGTTCAGGAGGAGCTCGTCGCAAAGGGCGAGAGTGTGTTACCGTCGACGGTCGATGAAGAGAGTGGAGGGGTGACTGAACATCAAGTCTTGGACGGAGATGGTCCGGGCATCCAGATTTTGAATAGCAGAATACGTCAAGTCAACGCACTCAGAGGGGTTGAATTCTTGCGTTCATGCAAACAAGTCGAGCAAGAAGGATCGAGGGTCTTGTATGGTGATAACACGTTTGTCCTGGATGCAAGAGGCGACGCTTCATGGGGTAATCGATGGAATGCGGAGGAAAAGATCAAGTTCCGACAAACTCGATGGCGTGTTCCTGGCCTACCTCACCCAAACGGCATCCCACAAACCGACCAAGAAACCGCGAAGGCACTTGACCAGTTATTCAAGGAAGGTTGGCATCCAAAGTTCATATACGAGGATCCGTTCCTCCGATTTTGCAGTATTGTTGGTCGAAAGAACATTTCCCTGCTGAGAAAGCTCAAGATCGAAGGCCACTTCCGAACTTGCCATCACCAACATACCAATCCGGCCGGCTTAGTCCACTTGTTACCAATTTACACTACCGTTTTCAAGAATATCTGTCAAGACTTGTGGAGCCTGACCCTTCATATGGGTACTGATACTCGCTTCCTGTACATGGGGCGAGGCTTTTGTCCTTCAACAAGAGGAACACCCCACTTAACTCACAGGGACGGCAAGATCGATGGTGCCAAGAAGGACGAAGACGTGATCGACAAAACAGTTGCGCGACTTGTCCGAAGCCTCCCTTCGCTATCGCAGCTTCAGCTTGGAGACTACAAGACGTCGATTCCGGAAGGCGATATGAAGTGGGGGAAGGCTAGACGTTGGGTCGAGCACGTGAAGAATAGACACCAGCGTCTTGGTCAAGTTGAGGGAGTTGAGGTGACGGCTAGCAAGGAAGCAAGCCTAGGCAACACAAGCCAGAGAGCCCACTCCAGTATCTTCGGATAAGGACGTTCGACGTAGTTGAACAACAGCGCGGGGTTTTAGGACCTCGCCAGAATGGCTGCAGTGTTTCTGGACCTTGAAAACTGGCCCGTAATTCTGGTGATGGATAGGGTGTGAGATCAAGTGATGAATGCTTGAATCGGCGAATGGACTTTCTCGTTCTTGATTTCTGCAATTGGAAACGCAGACACGAGCGTTGATTGGACAGCGCCGATGGAGGTTCAGCTGTGGCGATTCCTTCGAGCTTGCGAAGAGATTAATTTGGACATTTTTGGAGACAATTCGACCCTTGGAATCAAGAAACGTTTTCTTCTGGAACAAAAGGAACTCAATTTTTGCAAATGTCTGATCAATAATTGTGACCATGAAACAGAATGAAAATCGAGAGCGCGAAATGACTATTTACCTTGGTCGCAGGAAAGCCTTTGCTGCGTTAGATGAGCAGACTTGGCAGGAGTTCGCAGCAAAAAAAGGCCTCCCCAGACTGCCCAGCGGTCTCGCCGTTTCGGCCCCTGTGATCGCGAAAGGCTTCAAATCAAGTCTCGTTAGCAATGCGCTGAGAGAATTCAATAGGCATCTCGGGATGTGCAGCATCCCCACTTCGGAGAGCTATTGCTTCAACTCCTGGGGTAATGTCTTCGTTGACTTGTGGAACCTGAGCAGATCCGCCACTTCCGCGGATATGCCCCCCGACGTTCGCATTTGAACTTGTCTTGGCTTCAAGGTAAGAACAATTGCTTCGATCTCCGTTCAGGAGAGCGGCAGGAAACGTATCTCCATTGTCATCATGAGACCCTCCGCAGCATCTCGAGAAAGGATATGTCCAGATGATACGCCTGCTTTTCATTGTTCTCCTTGCCTGGATCCAACTTTGGGTCAGTAATCACAGGGACTGTGCACACAGAAGCTCGAGCAGCAGTCCTTACCACTTGGCAGCTTCGCAGACTGTGGAGAGTCGTGCTCAAGCGTCAATCCCTTGTTGCCAGGGTCTGTCTATGCAAGAATAGAATTCGCAGATCGAGCAATCTCAATTATGACTTTATGATCCGATTCAGTAGCCAATTGGCGTCCTCCATGCTTTGTATCCGTGTCTCTGGAACGCCACGCGTCCTCGCACCTTGTCTGCCACCGCTGCCTCTTTGTCGATGGGTCTGTCTTGGGGCGCCATGCTTTGATCTCGTAGTGTCGGCGTACCACGACCACATGCCTACGCAGGATAACATGCCACGAGCAAGAATATGGGAAGATGAGTCGACAAGGGGCTTTATCGTGCAGTCTGTCTGGATATCGGTGGAGTGATTTTTGGCTTCGCTGAGGGGCTTTGGCCTGATGCTCCCGTCCTCCAAGTCTGCTCCTCCGCCGAGGGAACCCAATCGCGACAAGAGTGGTTCGACTGTGCGCGACGGCATATAGCTTACTTCTAGTGTATTGTAGCCGTAGATTGTAGTAGCAACCCCCAAGTTCCGCCTAGCCATTGTACCGTGCTCGCGGATCGTGATGACTCTTGAATCCTCCAATATACCACCTGTCCCCTCCCCTCCCTTGTGCTCGAATCCTCTTCGATGTTGTCGATATCATAGTAGCGAGTTAGGGATCTGCGAGCAGATATCTGCGCCCATGCGGTCTATTCGAAGCTGGGATTTGATGTTCTGTTGATGTGTTGGTGTGTGTTTTGGGCGGGGAGAAATGAGGTTAGAGACAGAAAGATGCGGCTCTGCTCGACCCCACCAAACCTTCTCTCGACGACAGTTCTTCACATCAACTCTTTTGCTTGGCATCATCCCAGTTCGAGGCTTGTATACATATATGCACAATAAAAGGTCGTACCGTTGACTATACCGACACAATATCCTGTCATCTTGATGCGCCGAGATGCTTCTGACAGGAGTTCCGGAAGCATAATGACGCTTCCTGCTTCGTTCATGAGTCGGGATAGATGGAAGACTAACCGTAGGTGATATCGTTGGAATATCGATCGATCGCATCTCCAACCTGCATCCCTCCTAGATGCCACTGTTCATGCTTCACACTCAATCGAGTAATGCGGCAAGCTGATATTGCAAATCTTGCGGATGGTAAAGAAAGTGCTGCTTGGAGGCATGTATATCACGGCAGGTCACATCACAATCACAGTGCAGGAAGACAAGTCCAACTAGAGGCAAGAGATGTAAATTTCAAGTCGAAAGAAACACTGATCTGACAACTCTACAGAAAGAGCAAAGAAGAATGCGCGAGCCTCCGTTGAGACTTCCGTCATTTCTGCTTTCTATCCTTCCACCAGGGCTCCTTGCCACTTTTGGGGTATCCCTTGGTGGACCCCCTGCCCTCACGATCAGGGGATGCACTTCTACTTCGACTATCCCTCTGATATTGGCTTGAACCATTTCGATTCGTACCAGACCGACTTGGTGAGCGTGCTCCGGAGTCTTCATGACGGGAACCCGCCATGAGTCTAGCCTTCCTGCCCTGAGCGTAGATAACGGCCTTCATCGAGTCCCACTCTACTTGCTGTGCCTCTTCGAACTGTGCAAGTGCCTTGGCTTGCTTTTCTTGAAATATACGAAGCTCACGATTCAGTCTCCAGTCCAACTTTCGGAGTTTGGCTTCCTTCTTGTCTTCCCGAGAAGGGACATCGTGACTGAAGACAGGCGATCTCTTGCGGTAGTTTTCCCATGCTGAAGATCTTTGTCGGTGATCTGTTCTTTGATCGTCCGTCCGAAATGTACGAGTTGTCTGAGCCTGCTATCTCGCTTTGAGCCTGGGCGGCATTCACAGCCTCTGCAAGCCCCTTCGCCTTCTTCTTCCTCCTCCTCTGCCTCGCAGATTTGGTCCGTCCACCCTTAGGTGCACCGATATTCGGCACGAATGAATGGCTCGAAGGGGAAGGCTGCTCGACCTTGGGTTCGACTGTCGCAGGCTCGTGTTTGACTTGAGGAGTGTAGGATTCTACATTTCTCATGTCAGTATGTCTAGCATGATCACCTTCCTTCTTGATGGTGATGGACCGATTGGACCCAGCTCGTGCGAAAGAATTACAGTGCGCGAAAGGATTTCTGCCAACTTCGGCATGTCCAGATGCTCCAGATCTGCTGCCCCCGTTGGGCAAGGGCTGAACAGTCGCTGGGCCAAAGGGGGTTGCTTGACCAAACATCCCTGGCAGGCCACCGAAAGGGCCAATATTTCTGGCCTCGCCGGCCGAGAATCCCATTGCTGGCTGTCGGTTCGAAGATCCAGAATTACTAGCCTCGTTGAACGCAGACGCAATTGATGCTAGAATTCTCGATTGAGGCATCGTAGCATTGCTCAGGGGCTGTGTCGTCGGGCCTGTTGGCTCTGGACTGTTACCTTCATTGAGACATGCCCTCGCGTTTGAGGACGTCTCGAGCGTCTTGAAATCGTTATTGATGCGATAGCTTTCATCTTCGGTCTCTTCGACCTTGATCTTTGCTTTTGGCATGTTGCTCGACATTTTGTTTGTGTTGAGCGTGATGTGTGGTGGAGAAGGTTTCGCGACGACGGAAAACTTTTGCTTTGGTCGCTATCTTAGCGTCAGCCTCATAGCATGGCTTCAGCCTTGTGTCTTTCCGACTTCACTCCACCGATATCCTGGTCTCACACAGTAACCCTCACTTTATAAGATACTAGGATTGTGGGCCACGGTTTACCCACTTCCCGGTCATTCCCCGGCCCTTGATACAGCGTTCTCACCTGGCGCCATGTGGCTGAGATCATGACAGTACGTGTGGACTAGGTATATAACACAATTTATGATTTTCAGTGTCTAGGCATGGCTCAAATGGTCGAGCGCGCTTTTGGCAGAATCGCAACTCCCATTTTCGGGACGCGCGTGGTCTGAACTAACAATTGCGAGAAGTTGGTTCGAATCCAGCTGCCCCCAGAAATCCGATGCTTTTTTCTTTTGCAACTTCACACTTTGTTCTTTTATCGGTTCAAATGCCGAACAAGATATCCTGGGGTTTAGTAAGAAGAAACGAGACATTTTTGTGCTTGTCTTTTTGTTTTGTTTACCTGGATCTAACGGGCCGAGATTAAGCGAGAAATCAAAAGAATAGCAGAGCAACAGCACAATGGAAAAGGAAAACGGACTGATGCGCAACATTACTAATAGCATTCGTAGAAACATCGCTGCCTAACCTGTTTTTCTGTTATACAACCACACTGTACCGTCTATCGCCGCCATTGCAGATATTCCCTCTCTCTTCACACCCGCCCTTTGCCACCCCGTTGGCCACCGCCGGAACGTCCTCCACACCCTCCTCTGAGACCGGCAAATGATCTTCCTGACTGTCTTGAATCTGAGCGCACCGATGAGGAGTAATTACTTTCGATAGGGGAAGCGCTTCTGCCTCTTGGACGATCTCGATCTCGATCATGGGTAGCCCTACGCGCAGAATCCATCACGTCTTGGAGCTGTCGACTTTCCTCGAACTCGGGTCGAAGGCGCTCGCTATATGATGAAGATGCAGCCGCTCTATCACGATCCTGCAGGGATTTTATGGGGTTTCGCATCTCGCTGTGATTGTCGGTGCGGTCGTAGGGAGGACGTTCGAGATACGATATGTGATGGCGGGGAGGAGATCGATCTCTATACCCTCTCAGAGACGAAGTACCCATGCCTGCTCTCCATCGTCCGTTACTAAACATCTCTACCTCAGACTCGTCTGCCTCAAGTGCGAGTTCTTCTGCACGAAGTCTTTTTCTGTTGTTCTCGAACTGTATCCTTCTAGCCTCAACGCTTTGGATCCTCATCTCGATTTCATGGTCAGACAACGTCGGCGCACCACCAAACTGGGGAATATATGATTGAGAATAGTGGTATTGAGGGGGCCGGGGCTGTTGGTGGAATTCTTCAGGACCACCGTAAAAGGTTGAATGAGCAATCGCATGGTAGTTCGGCGAGATGCTCCGCGCACATCCGCCCCTAATTCCATAACCTTCCATATCCAGTCCTCGATCAGAGCTATTTCTGCGAGTATTGTCTATCAGGCTCCCTGTCTTGGGTGTTGCCGATCGTTCTGGCGGTAGCCGGTCGTCCTTCAAGGCCAATGGTCCCGTTCCCGTTGTTGAAGTATCAAAACCTCCAGATCCTTCGCCATCCTTGCCGGGTTCAGGTGCCTTATTCGGGTGACTTGCGCATGACGATGCATCATTAGACTTCACCCAGCGTCCGCCTTGTGCCAGCTGCTTGACATTCTTTCCAAATATTGTATCGAGTGGAGGATTCAATCTTGTTGCCTCCTCTTGCCACCGAACTAGAGCCACCCATGATATGTCTGGACCCGCGTACTGCCAAATGGGGTCATGGTCGACGTTGTCTATGTCTTGAACACCACGTTTGGCCAAGCGTTCCAACGCATATGCTGGTGTCTGGGGTCGAAAAGGCTCTCCATCCCATCTCTCCGGAAGTAACTCCCTCAAATCCCTGTGACATCTGAAAGGGGCTTTTCCATTTTCTGCACTGAACCAAGAAGTGATATGCATTTGCCAGTGTCTTCGGCTCGGGGCAAGTTGATGGATTATGAGCTCGCACGTTGCACCAAGGGCAAGCGTCGATGTAACCGTCTGCGCCTACATTTCTGGTACAGGTCCTTGTGGAGTGCCCCTTATTGTCGAACACTTCGTTAACTCCAGATATGAGACCAGCACAGTTTCCACATCCCCGCTCGATCTTTACAGGCTTGCCATCGCTGCTCGGAATAGACTGTGTGCCTTGGGAGTTGCTCTTATTGGGCGGTATAGATTGACCGTTGATAGGAGAACAAGGTCGATGCTCGCGCTTGATATTCGCTGCGCCATCATCGATCAAAGAGGCCTCGTGAGGCACTGTGCTGGTTCTAGAAGGCGAAACCAAGATCGGGCGGCGTTGCGCTGGGTCGGTACGTTGCTCCGCATCGTTGAGTGCAGCGCTTGTTCGAGGACTGTCCATGGGGCGCAGATCTTGAGGCGAACCTGAGTATTCAGGGCGATACTGAACTCGCTCGTCCTTTGGAACAGTTCCGTCTCTGATAAAAATTGGCTCGTGCATGTTGGGAGTCTTGTTGTCATAGTGCGCAGTATGTTTGTATGTTTCCGCCTTTTCCTTCCACGTGTCTGACATATCGAGATTGTGATAAGGTCGTTGTAATGCTACGCCAAGGTCTCGAGATGGGCTGGTTGATATGGCTGATGAGCGAAGGCGAGGCGAATCACGTGGTCGGGACATACTTTCCTGGAACTCACCTCGCATCTGTTAAAAGAATTCACAATGAGATTCATGGAATTCGGAGAGGCTCGGAAGATTTGGAGAATTGCTTGACAGAATTAGTAATGTCGTGTCTGGATCAATTTCTTGGATGCAAACAAGCATTCATCGTTAGTATCTTGAACCCCATCTAGTGGCCGACAATGACTCCTTGGAAGAGCATACATGCTCGTGGGAGCTGTCTCGATAAGGTCCTGAATACCTTTCTACTTGGGCCGCAGTCGTCTCTCGTATCTTAGCACTTTTCCACGCGCTTGGAAGTAGATGACTTGCAGCTCTTTTAAATCCATATCAGAAGTCTGATATCCTGCTCGACCTGTTTACCTGTACCCACCAAACAGAGCCTTCCAAGCCCGATAAACGATGCTGGGCAATGGAACTCCCGGCCTCCTTCGGTTGATTCGGCTGTCGGTAGCCTAATTCAAGTGCCGCAGATCAATTCGCACATCCCGTTACCCCACCTACGCTTTTCATCAATGGCTTCTCCTTATCTTCAGCTGGCCTTACTTGGAGTAATTTCTAAGATGAAGTCACTATGCTTGGTGTGCGGGGAAGTGTCTTTTTAGTGACGGCACTTGATCTTGTTAGTCGTTGACGCTATTCCCTTCTGTTGGTCATGGTGACAATTTCTCTCGCGTCTGGTACAAGCCTGAAGATCAACAACTCGAGCTGAACGTAACTTAAGCATAAGTATCGCATTCATTCCTCTTCCGCTCTATTCGTTGCAATATCCGTCCCTCAGTTGTTAAGAATGTATCTTCTCCCGTTTATCTTCACCGCAGCAGCGCTCTTCGACCAAGTCTGGTCCGCTCCAGCTCCCCAGAACTTCCCTGGAGATATTTCTCCTCAAGATCCCCGCTTCACCTACTACCCTTTCGAAACACCCCTCACGGGTCCTTGCGATTTGACGACTGGCCCTGATGGAGCGATTTGGTCGTCCAACTTTCTCACCAACACAATCGGTCGTGTCGATCCGGTCACTGGGGAAGTTACTGAGTACCAAGTACCTTCTGCGAATCTCACCAACCCTCGTCTAGGAGATCTGGCAGGCAGAGCTGGATTCTCCTGTGTCATCCAACCAGGAAGTGATGGATTTCTATACGCCGCGAGCGGGATCAGGAACGAACTCATCAAGATCAATCCAACAACCAAGGACATCAAAGTCTTCACGCCACCAAGCACGGGCGAATTGCCAAGCGTGATTGGGAACTTGGAGCCGTTCAATGACATGTGGCGAGGACCGGAAGGGGTAAGTCACTCTCCAGATCTCCAGGAAAACTTGCTGATATATCCAGATGCTCTACACCCAAACAACAGCCAACGTCATCTCGTACTTCACCTACGACACCGAAGAATTCATCGACTTCCATCCTCCAACACCATTGGCAGGGCCGCTAGGTATCTACGTTGCCTCAGATGGATACGCTTGGTTCTGCGAATTCTTTGCCAACAAAGTCGGACGTCTTGACTTCAACACCGGCGAGATCCTCGAATATGACATTCCAATCCCGCTCTCTTCGTGTGCAGTCATCCGCGCGGAAACCTCAGATGGCGATGGAACATATGTCTGGTTCACGGCCTTCACTGGGAACTACAACGGTCGTGTCAACATCGAGACTGGAGAGATCAAAGCCTTTCCAAGCACGAGTCTACTGAGCTTCCCAACGGAGAACACGGTGGACGGTGAGGGCAATGTTTGGTTCAGCACGGCGACGAGAAATTCGGTAAATAAGCTGAATCCGAATACTGGAGAGATCATAAGTGTCAAGCAGCCGGGGACGCTGATTGAGGCTCCGATCAGTGTGGATCCCAGAGTCAATATTGCGGTGCATTACGGGCCGGGAAATGCGATTTGGTTTACGGAATTGGCACGGAACAGGATTGGGAGGTTTCAGCTGTAGTTTGACTTAATAGCGAATCATTTATCAACGACTTGTTGTAAAGCTTGGATCCACTACTATACGATATTGCGTGCTTGAAACATCACGAAGCTCTGTGTGGAGCTATGAGCCATTATTCACATATCATCCATGCAAACTCAGGCGACCTCAGGCTCATGTCGCTTACACACAGGGCGCGTGCGCTGAATTTTTAGGGCCCGGTCACTTAAATATGCCCCTCATACGCTAATCCCACCAGATTCGGGCATACGGTATCACCAACAGAAGACCTCATCAGGAACAACCTCAAAGCAGAAAACTCCATTAACAATCTCTACAAACGCCTTCCGATCCTCCAATTTTCCCTCTTATCTCATCAAACCTTAATCGACATACTCTTCGTAATCCCCTTCGCCAGCTCATCTACCAATCCACTCGTCTCCCTATTGGCTTGTTCGTCCCGTTGGCCTGTAAAATCCAAGTCAGCAGTATCACCGCAATTGAAAAACACACACTCACTCACCAGACTCTCGAGCGGCCTTCCACGCCTTGAATGTACACCACTGATTATGCCCATCGAGGAACTCCTCATGGGCCTCGTCGATACCAGCCTTGAATTTCGCGGTGAAGGTCACCTCGCCGACCTTATCGAGGCTCATCGTGTCGTCTGGTGAGTCGACGACGTTCTGGAGAAGTCGGTCCTTGTTGTTAGTCTTCCAGATTGGGAGCGTGTAGGTGGCTTCTTTGTTGTCGACTAGCTTGTGGAGCCAGAGGACGGCGTAGTGTTTACTCTTTCCAAGAGGGCCGCCAATCTTCTCGGTCAATCCAGACCCCACGAACTCAATGACGACCGGACTTAAGTAGCGGTGGCTGACTGGGATAATGTTCTTCGGCTTGTCCAGTGTCCAGCTATGCCCGCCGTCAGAGGAACTTCCATTCTTGATCGCACGTCTTGATCCAGCAGCGCGAATGTTGATCTTGCTGGTGTACATATCTCCCTTTGCGACGATGGGCGAGGAGAAAACGAATGAGCCAACAGAGTATCCTAGAAGAGACTCCTCGAGCTTCATCTTCATCGATCGGAAGATCATGCTGACTCGGATCCGTCCTGTACCTTCACCACCCTTCAAATCATAGAACTTCACCACTGAAGACGATTCATGGAAGATCTCAGATAGCTTCACAGATGCAACACCAACAAGGCAATCATCCGACTTCTTCCTGATATCCCAAACAGAGAGATTCAATGTAGCCAGTCTCCAATCACGAATATATGTCTCGGTCGAGGAATTGTACGTCGGCGTATTGCTGATATGCTTGGTTCGAGTTCGGTAGACCAACTGGTCATTGATATCCGCAGAAACGTACAGCGAAGGAATGTAATCGACACTGATATTCTCTGCATCTCCTTCATCCTCTCCATCATCGTCCTGCCTCTGAACCTCGACATACCCCATGGACTTCTTGTTTGGATTGCTGACTTCGACATTGATACATTGATGGATAGTCAGTCCCAAGATTCCAGAAGGAAGGTTTGGATCTGGGACAGTATTCTGCGCGTTCTGCTCCTTCTCCTCTTCGGGAACCTCAACTTTCTCTCCACGATGATCGCGGGGGTCCTTGGCGTCGGTTCGCAAAGCTTTGTGGTATTCTGCCCGCGGGAAGTACCCGATCTCCCACTCCAGAATGCCCTCCGCATCGGTTCCTTCAACATCACCTTGCAATTGGTCTTCCCGCTTTTGCATCTCGTTCCCCTTCAAAACTAGCTCGTGCAGTGGGAATTCGCAGACACCAGAAACATCGTCCGAACCAGTGGTATCGGAATCCCAGAGACGAAGCAGGACGTTCTCTTTTCTCTTGACGTGTTCAGCCTTGATCATGATGATGGCAGTCTCTTCCCATACAGGATTCCGATCGCCCTTGATAATTCGAGTTGCATACATGGGCTTCTCGTACTTGCTAAATGCGATGGTGAGATATGGATCTGCGCCCGGTCCTCTGCTGTCTTGGCGAGCGAGATTTCTGGCACGATGAATCTTGACGAACAGCACTCCAATGGATTCGGTGTCCTCCTTTTGATCTGATCCACCAACATACACAGTCATATCGAGACTCATTGACTTGGGCTGGACGAAATCTTGTGCTGCAGCATTAATCTGAGAGACAAGAGTTGTATCGATGAGAGGGAGGTTGAGGAGATCGAAAGCCCAAGGAGCACCAAGCGAGACAGCCGTGTTGACTTTCGGGTTTTCAGTCAAGGCAAATGTCATGTTCTTCAGGAATGGAAGATCCGGATGCATTTGTAATCGAACACGAACTGTGGCAACAAATTCCTTGACCTGGACGAAGATGGGGAGCGGCACTGGACCAAGCATTGCCACAATATCGACATGCATCGAATCGGTTCGAGGTTTGAGGGGAGCTTCGTGGTACGCAACAGCAATTTCCAAGTTGTAGAACACACCGCCCTGTTCCCGTTCAATCGCCTTGTCTCGCTTTGCTTTCTCGTCAGCCGATCCATCTCGTTGATCACCATGAGATGGGACCAAGGCACCAAATTCCGAGTCGGGGAGAGACCGCATCGACAGGACCCGCACTGGAACAGTACCATGACCAAGCTTGGCTATCTTGACAGCAACCGGGATACCTTCGGGAATCATAGGCTTGATAGTATCGTTGACTTGAGCAGCAATGCCGTCGAAGAATTCCTGCTGAAGTGTATGCCAAAGAGTGCCCACCAGACTGTTCATCCATTCGACAGACTCCGGGACAAATCTCAGCTTTTCTACCTTGGGTTCTGCCTGTTGAATGCCATGACTGCTGGCGCTATCTCCGACATTGATGAGTATGAAGTAAACACCAGCAGCAACTCCACCAGCTGGGAAGAGTGATTTGAGCAATCCTTTCCAACCTCCACCAATGAAAAGCCAGTCCAGAATAACGACAGCCGCGCAAATCACGTACGAGACAGTCAATGCATCTTTATGGATTGCTTTGAACGCTTGCGTCAGATCGACATTCGGAGTTGGTTGGAAGAGCACATTCGATTTCTCTGCCCCAATCGGAACATCCTCCGTCGCGCCAGCACGAGCTCCATCTTCCTCCTTGGTTGTACTCTCATGTCCAGTGGTATCTGCTGCCGCTCCAGCTGCCTTGCTGCCATCCTTACTTTTCTCATTTCCTCCTTCTGCAAAGTATTGTTTCGATTGTTCTTGTCGCTTCTTCTCGTTCTCGCGGAACCCTTCGACAGTGGGAGGAGGGTTTCGAGCGGAATATGCTTGGCCGTAGGGTGTTGGGTCGACGGGCTGGGGACGACCACTAACACTTCGAGGTACTTCTTTTCTCTGAGGAACATCGGCAGAGGGGCTTGCAGTCAAATTCGCAGAGCTGGTTGCGGGTGGGGATGTAGTGTTAGTCGAAGCCGTGGCAGGCGGAGTAGTGTTCGTGTTGTTGGTAGAAGTAGTTGTAGCTGGTGAAGTTAGGTCTGCCGTGCTGGCAGCTGGTGTCGGAGGAAGTGGTTTGCCGGTTGCCAGACTCGCATCTCCAGTAGATTGTTGGGTATTCGTAGGAATTGATTCGAGGACAGCTGCAGACTCAGAAGGTAATGGTTTCCTGGATATACTGCTACCATTGACATCGTCTTTCGGTTGAATGCCTTCCCAAGTGCTGTACAGTCCACCTGTTGGCTTCATTGTGGATGCATCTACCAAATCCTCTGTCGGCTTCTCGACCCCATTGGAGTATCGAGGGGCATCCCCGATGTCTGGGACATCCTCTTTGTTCCTCCCCAGAAGAACCGAAGCTGGTATTGTTCCTCCTGTTGCTCCTGTATTGTATTGATCTGATCCTGAAGCCATGATGTTGATGTCGGAGCTGTTCGCAGCTGTGCTTGGTAGCTTGGGAGGGATTGCCGTTAACGAGAGATGCTAGAACTCCTCTCCCAGAAGACCTTGACGAAGAATGAATTATTCAATTCCACAAACTGGGAATGTCTTCATGCAATTCAAGTCGAGACAGTCAAAGTTTTCCTTATTGCATGGCATTCATCATTGATTGCGTTCCTTGTGAAAGCATCCTGTCCCATCCCTATGGCTAAAGCTCACCGACGTCATGTTTCCCCACAAACTTGGCCTGTCCGGAATCCTGGCGGCGATCAACAGGGATGAGCTTCAGCTTTGACGTCATGGAGAGCCGCAACATCGAGAGACAACACGCAACCAATTCTTTCCTTGCTCAACTGCTTGTGAGCAGGAAGAATTGATCTCGAGAGCTTCAATTCCTTACCTTTAGTGCATTTGTTTACTTTGAATTGTTCTGGAATTGGTGTTGCTTGTAGATTTAGGCGGTTTATCGAGCTTCCAAGTTCCAAGCTTCTCCCTCCACTGCAACCCCTCAATCACCAACAATGAAGCCATATTCTGCCAGGAACAAGGTACGCAGCAAACAAAATGAGTGCCTGTTCTCACATCTGACATCTACAGGTTCCTACTATTCAAAAACTCGGAGAAGAACTTGCACAACGACTCAATCTCCAAAATGCCGATGCATCAAAAGCAGCAGCGGGAAAGGATCCAGAGAAGGTCGCCAAGGCAAAGGCTGCATCGCGAAGACGAGTGATCGATCCAACAACAAAGAACGAGGTAGTGATTCAGGACGTGGATGGAGATTTCGCAGACTCAATTGCCCGACCAAAGATCACAGTCCCTAAAGCTGCAATTGACTCTGATCGTGCTCCACAACCAAAGGACATTCCGGGTGTCCCACCACCTCATCTACCAAAAGGAGATGGAGAGGACTACAGAGCAGTTCTGGATGACCTCGCCCCTCCCGAAGCAAATCCCGATAAAACATCAGACCTTCTACACCACTCAAAGAACCATCGGGTGATCTATCATCCGGTACCCATCGCAGATCTCAAGCAATCATTCTATGCTCTTGAAGGAACAATACTCTACACAACAATTGCAGCCACAGTTGGACTTGGTGCCTTGAATTGGATGTTCCTTGGCGGTGGAATCAAAGGATTGATTGGATCAATATTTGCTGGAGTCATCCTCTCCTCAGGAATCCATCTCTGGCTACGGGGGATCCAAGAAAGTGCAAATGCAGTCAATTGGGATGCCGAACGAAAGAGAGCCCAGGCAGCTACCGAATCTCTGGTACCCGAGTCTGTGGAATGGATGAATTCGCTGGTCGGCGTTGTCTGGGGCTTGATCAACCCGGAGATGTTCGCGGCAATGGCAGATACCCTCGAAGATGTCATGCAAGCTTCTGTTCCGCCTGCTTTGATTCAGAATGTAAAAGTCTCGTCTATCGGTCTTGGTGATCAACCATTCAAAATCCTCTCTCTACGATCTTTACCATCAGCAGATGAAGAGAAAGGACACGAGAAGCAAATGGCAAGTGGTGAAGGACTCAGCAAGGAGGAGATGGACAAGAAGCAGGAGGAGCGTGAATTGGAGGGAGAAGACGATCCCAGCATGAAGTATTGTAAGTTCTGCGCGTCCTCGGGAGTACCCCGCTAACTTTCCAGACAACTTGGAAGCCTCATTCGCATACTCTGCCATTCCAGCAAAGGGCGTCATCGGAAAAGCAAAGAACTTGCATCTTGAGGTCGTTTTCTATCTCGGTGTCCAAGGACTGTTCGGCGTACCACTACCCATCTTTGTCGAACTGAATGGTATTATCGGAACCGTCCGCCTGCGATTCCAATTGACGCCAAACCCGCCTTTCCTCCGCAACCTTACATTCACATTCATGGGTCTCCCAAAGATCGATGCGTCCGCGGTACCTCTCACATCCAAGGGCATCAATGTTCTTGATCTGCCATTGATTTCTGGATTCATCAACTCCTCGATCGCCGCAGCTCTTGATATCTACGTCGCCCCCAAGTCACTTATCATGGACATGTCCAAGATTCTCCAAGGCGATGCTGTGAAGAAGGAGACTGATGCCATTGGTCTGATCTACGTCAAGCTCAAGCGTGCCGAGGGCATTCCTGCACAAGACAAGTCAGGGAAGAGCGATCCGTTTATCACTTTGGCATTCTCGGAATTCGGCAAACCAGTCTATTGCACCAGAATCATTGAGCAAGAGCTTGACCCATCTTGGAACGAGCAGACATGTTTGCTCGTCTACCAGGATCAACTCACCTCAGGTGAGAAATTGTCTGTGGAACTCTGGGATTCTGATACGGTCGGCAAGGACGACAAAGTCGGCAATATCGAGTTTGACCTCCGCGATCTTATCAAGGAGTATGCAAACAACATCGTGGAGAGACGCGATGAGCTTAAAGATGACAAGGGGGAAACGCTTTCTGGTCACTTGTACTGGGACATTGGTTATTTCCCTCGCTCAAGCTTCAAAGAATCCATGAAGACAGATGGAAAGGATGACAGTGTTCCAGCCGAGATTCGGGATCGTCCCGAGTTTCAAGACGACAAGGGAACTGTCACGACTGACCAAGAAGTTGGAGTAACCACGACACCACCAGATCCAACCTTGCCATCTGGAATCTGTTCAATCCTCATCCACCAAATTGAAAATCTTGAGGTCGAAAGACCTTCAGGAAGTTTCGGAAGCTACCAACCTTGGACACCTGCACAGATTACCGGAGAAAACACCGACGAAGAAGGAGAGGCACTCCCATCTTCGTATTGCACCGTCCTCCAAGATGACGAGCTGGTCTTCCGCACACGTACCAAAGTTCATTCATCGAATCCGATTTTCAACGCGCAAACCGAACGCTTCGTTCGAGATTGGCGCAATGCTGTCTTCACAATCACCTGCCGGAACAGTCTCAATCGTGAACACGACCCGATTCTTGGCTGCATCACGATAAAATTGAGCGAGGTCCTTCACACATCATCCCAAGTTACTCGAATCTTTGCTCTCGACGGCGGAATGGGATACGGAAGAATCATGGTGTCAGTCCTGTTCAGATCTGTTGGCTTGCAATTACCCCGAAACATGCTCGGTTGGGATCTTGGCTCGTTCGAAGTTCTTGGTGATAAAGTCTTGGTGGAGAATGATAACAGCGGTCTCTTGTCAAAATCCAGAATCGAAGTCCATACCGATGTCGGCAAGTCTGCAATCTCTCGAGGCTGGATTGAACAAGATCCTCAGGGAACTGCTTGGAATTTGATGCGAGTCAAAGAATCCCATCGAGACATGCAAAAGCATCGCATCATTGCTCCAGTCAGACGTCGCTACCAGTCCCCAATCAGGTTGGAATTTTTTAACAAGGGATCCCGCAAGGCTGTTGCATACGCGATCTACTGGCTCACCGATCTGATTGACAACAAGGAAACCGCCCTCAGCATCCCCGTATACAAAACCCCAATGCCAAAACAAATGACCCAGAATTATATCGCGAACATTGAGATGGACAAGATCAAGGCCGACCGAGTTGGTACCATCAAGATGACGGTCCGCTTCAAGATGGGAATGGACGACACACATCTTCAATGGCTCAAGAACAACGATCAACGCGAGACCTACGAGTCCTGGCTCTGCACCGTCGCCGAAGGATACCGCACCCGAGTTGTCAAGCGTGAGACCCCAGATACCGTCAAGCAGCTCATCAAAGAAGGCAAAGTTGCAGCCGCAGAAACTAGCATGAACGGTGACACCATTTCCGAATTTGGAACCATCAAAGGTAGATCCAGCATCGACACGAAAGCGAGATCTGAGGAATCTGATGCCGAAGACGAACCAGATCCAGTCAAAGTCCCTCGTGAAGCTCCAGGTTATGAGCAAGAAGTTTCGAATTACCACGAGACATCTACCGATGAGCAGTGGGCCGGATTCGGCTCGGAACTCCAACAATATACATCCGTACCTTCATCCATCGTGTCCGATGATCGCGAATCTCTGAACATTCAGGAAGATTTCACCGATTCGGAGATTGAAGATGAGGACTTGAAGAAGCGTCGCCAGAAACAAGATAAGGTTCACTCGAAGTACGAATTGCATCGAAAACAGAGAGGGACGATGAACATCAAGGCGGTGAGACATATGAAGTTCTTGAAGGATGAGGTGAAGGTTGCTGGGCATAGATTGAAGGGTAGGTTTAGTATGAAGGGCAAGGAACCTGGAAGTAAGTTTTTTCCGTGCGCCGAGTGGGCTTTGGCTAACAGGGCGCAGTCGAAACGGAAATGTAAGGTACGACATTGGGATTGGATGGGATGGGGCGTTGGTATTAAATATGCGTATGGGGGTTTAGAAACAAAATTACATCTGTTCACTGATCTTTTGTCCTGTGCCCATGTGAAGCAATGCTCTGCATCTAAAGTATGGGTAGGGTCCGGGCGTGGATGCCCCTAAAAGAATACCCGGCACTTTCAGTTCGCTCGACGTCTCCATCTCTAGTTGCTTAGTTTGTACTACGTGGTAAGGGATTTCAAAAGACACTTCACATTCCAAACCGACCTTTGGATATCAATGCTTCGACATACGAAGTCTTGGTGTTGCAAATGTGCGTTGTGGTTCCTGGTGGCGATTAAAGTGGGGTCGGTGGAGAGTAAACAAAGCCGGAAGCGATACAGGAGGGAATATACTATTTAGCGATGACCTAAGCTCGCCCTCAGCCCCCAAAGAAGCGAAACGGAGATACGGTCGCTGACTAAGAAAAACACCCGCCTGGCTTAAAAGGCTGGATATCTGAAAATCGATTTCTTTTTGTTATTGTAGATCTAAAACTACTGGGTAAAAGGTTTGTAAACGTTTCACATAATAAAGGTTATTCATATATAGAACTTGTCATTCTCACAACTTTAATTTCGACATCATTGAACAATTACCAGACAGTCGGACAATATATGCAACGACGTTTTCATGCCAATGCACGAGAGACACGGGCGTTGTGACGGTATACAAAAGTGCATTTTTTCATAGCCTTAAACCTTCTCCTGGGTTTCAACATATTGGCCATATCCCTGCTTCTGAACGTCGGTAACATATTTCCTCATCTTCCTCGCCGGGACCTTCTTGGCGAACATCTCATCCAACTCTGCAGAATTCCGTTGAGACGGCTCTGGCACGTAAAAGTACACCAGTACAGTCACAACAATACCTGTGCCCAGGAAAAGCCACGCAGTCTTGTAGCCCCAATTCGCATTGTTCACATCCACTAGACATAGATTCAGCACAAACAAGGCACAGGGGAAAAGCGAGAACTCTTACGCATAATAGGAACGGACGTGTTGAATGTGAGTCCAAAAAGGACAGAAGATCCTGCAGCCAAGCCAGCTGTCCTTGCGCGGAGTTTCTGCGATGCAACTTCGCCTACAAAAGCCCAGCCCAAACTTCCCACTTCATGTCCTTCATTAGCTGGTTTTCACCGAAAGTCCAGAATAAGACTCACAAGCAACATTGAAGAACGACCACACACAAGCCACAAAGATCAGGAAATTCTGTAAGGGCGTCGTTTTAGGGACAAAGCCTAAAATGCCAACAACAAGCATGGTGAATGTGCAAACTATTGCAGAAGTGAAAACAACCTTTCGGCGACCAAATCGATCTGTGAAGAGGATCAAGGCGATAGAGGTTCCCAAGGCGATAACGGCTAAAAGCAAGTCAAGTCAGCCACCAGCATCTGCTAGTCAATTGACGAATACTCACTGAGAATGGTAGTAATCAGGAACGGATCAGTAAAGCCACTCTGTCTAAAGAACAAGCTCGCGTAAGTATTGAGGAAAGAAAGACCAGTAAGCTGTTGAGCGCAGATTGGAGCAGCAGCACCAAGAGTTCGAACAGCATTTGTTCCCTTGAAGCACTCCAGATAAGAACGAAGAAGAGCTCTCCATCCCTTTGTATGAAGTCCGAGTTCTTCAGCCTCCTGGCGCTCGCGAATAATAGTATTTCGGATGACAGCGAACTCTGCATCGATGTCATAACCCTCAACGTTCCCATTGATCCGTCGAAGGGATGCTTTTCCTCGATCATCTTGATCACGCTCGGCATAATAGGCTTTTAAAGTGCGAAGTCAGCAGACAAGAAAGCCTATTCCTCTACACAAACGTACCAGCAGTCTCGGGAATCCAGAAGAAGATCGGTAACATCAGGCCCAAAAATCCCCACTGGGTCAGAATTGGGGTCTTATAGTCGAGAGGATCCACCCTCTCTCGGAGAGTTAGAACAAGGGGACCGAGAAAGTTTCCAATCCTGTTCCAGAACCCGTAGCAGAAGAGCATGGCACCGCGAACGTTCACAGGTGCCCATTCCGTGACATAGATTGGAAGAGTCGCCTGAATACATCCGACTCCCATACCTGCTAGTATTTTTGCGCCAGCCCAATCTTGCCAATTTCTAGCAAACGTTTCGAGGAAAAGGGACTAGAGCAAAAACATCAGTCCGGCACAAAAACCATGACCTGTGGATCAGTAAAAATTTAGGGGACAAGGCATACAGCAGCAAGGATAACCCATAGCAGATACATTGTCATCTTCCGGCCAATCTTGTCTGATACCGGGTTCAGAAGAACCATGCCGATGAGCTGCCCGAGAGATTGCAAGGCGCCCCAAAGCGCAGTATAATTGGCGTCCAATGTGTATCGTCCGGACGCGTCGGGGAAACCAAAGTGATTGATGAAGCCTCGATTGGCAATAATGTTCCCGTTGAGAGCGATCTGGAAGCCGTCCGCGCCTGCAGCAATACACATGAGGTTACAGACAAGACACGCCTAGAAGCCACACCAGTCAGTACCACGTCCGGTCCTTATCGAAGAAGAATGAATCAATACAAGGAGGAGTAGTACACACCTTCCAAAACTTCTTGACTGTTGCCAACAGACCAAGCTCATCAAACGACGATTTGAGAAGCGGCGCCTCGCGGGGTTTCTGGCCATCTTCGAGATGGGAACTCTGTGGCTGGATGGTAGGGTCGACCTTGTCGGTCGTAGGAGATTCAGGCATAGTGGAAGGTTGAGAAACTGCCACGATGAAATGAGATGAACGAGAATGATATCGGAGTCTGGTATTTCGATAGCGAAAGATGCTCGCTCTTATACAACTCGATCAAGGCCTCAGAGAGCAGATTTCCTGACATGGGACGCTAGAACCTTGGTTCACCCTTGGCATTAAATATAAGAAAGAAGGGGCCATCAAATGATACTCACCACTAGCATGATTCAGAAAAGTCTGGGGAGCGGGGTTCGGGTGAACAGATGCGAGGAGGTCCCGAGATCGAGGTTGCTGGGAATAGTAGCAAACATGATAATGAGTTGAGTTGTTCATACCTACGGAGGTAATGATGGGCTCAACCGGGTTTTGCTAGAACTAATACAGAGTAGGCGAAATTGCGGGGAGCAGAAGAGGATGCTCGCATGATGAGTAGAGACAAGCGTGTAGGGATCGGAGCTGTGTATGACTTTGCTCCGTTAGTCCAGATGCTGCCAAGGACATGACCTATAGGACTCCGCCAACTCTGCCAAGTGCCATCACCCCAGAGCGCCAAGCTGTCAGGTCCGGAGTTCCAAGCACTCTCTCTCCGATGCTGGTCGAACCGACGAGTAGCTCCTCATTTCCACCTTCGCTAGCAGCGGCACTGTACATAGCATCTGAGCTCTCAAACCTCAATCATGGTGTACATGAGCTCCGCAGGGGTTTGGCAGTTACCAACGAGGTCAAGTATTTTACTATCTTTTCCTTGCGCGCCTAAGCTCGACCTCGACGCTCATTTCTCCTTCCTTTCTCTGGCTGCGAAAGCCACCACGTGTGTTACTCTTTCACCTACACCCGGTTGTACATCAAGATGACCAATTTTACCGGATTAGAGGACGAGCGTGAGTATATCGCAACCGTCCTACCACGACTGACAATAGAAGAGAAAGTTCTCTTACTTGCTGGCAAGGATTTGTGGCGTACGAATGCCATTCCACGTCTCGGAATATCCGAAATCAAGACTTCAGATGGGCCTGTGGGTGTCCGTGGTGGCCTCTGGACAGACGGAGTTCCAGCAGCGTTCCTCCCTTCGGGAGTTTCATTGGCAGCGACTTGGGATAAAGAGGTCATAAAGGAGGTGTGTAGCGTGCTCGTGGATGAGGCTCGCAGTAAAGAGGTTGATGTACTATTGGGTCCAACAGGTACGACTCTCCCCATCTTTGGATTCATTCAATAAGACGTGTCAGTTTGTATTCCACGGACACCTCTGGGGGGCCGCAACTTCGAGGCATTCAGCGAGGACCCTTTTTTGACAGGCAAGCTCGCGGCGACGTATATCAAGTCTCTTCAAGATGCCGGGATCGGGGCCTGTATCAAACATTACGCTGCGAATGACCAAGAAACACGAAGGTTCGTGATCAACGAGATAATTTCGGAAAGAGCACTTCGGGAAATCCATCTCCAACCTTTCCAGATTGCAATTCGAGACAGCAAGCCATGGACCGTCATGACAGCTTACAATAAGATCAATGGAATACATTGCTCTGCGCATGGGGAGCTTCTGCAAAATATTCTCAGAGAGGAGTGGGGATTTGATGGACTTGTAATGAGCGACTGGTTTGGGACTAACACAGTGGTGCCCAGTGTGATCAATGGGTATGCTTGAAGATTCTACATTTCTACAATTGAAAACTTAATTTCGTGGCATAGCATGGATCTAGAGATGCCAGGACCCGTGCGAAGACGGGGGAAACACATCTTCGATGCTCTGAAATTAGGGCATTTGACCGAAGAGCATGTTACCATATGTGCACGCAGAGTTTTGCAACTCCTGCACCGAACTGGGAAGTACAAAAATCCTGATTGGAGAGAGTCAAAAGAGAAAGCAGTAGATCTGCCAGCTCATCGAGTGATACTCAAGAAAGCAGCTGCTGAAGGTATTCCCATCCTAATTTACCCTTTTTATAATTATATTGATCAATCGACAGGTATTGTTCTGCTTAAAAATGAAGCTAATCTGCTCCCTTTGGACGTCTCTCGGCACAAGAAGATTGCCTTCATTGGACCTAACGCTGGCATCTCTATCGCATCTGGAGGCGGTTCGTCATCTCTCCTGGCGCATTATTCCACTAATCCGAAGGATTGTTTCCTAGAAGCCGTCAAAGGTGACAGGACCATTGAGATATCACATGCGCCTGGTATGCTTGCCCACCGATACATTCCCTTGATTGACCCAAGTATCATGAAAAATCCAAAAACCAGAGAACCAGGATTTCTCATGGAGTGGTGGATAAACACGGAACATGAGGGCAATGTCATACACACAGAACACCGGCCTAGTTCGCATCTTATTTGTTATGATGGACTGCCACCATCTTTGACCACAGGGGAGAGATATTCGTACCGCGCGACAACAATCTTGACGCCTAAGACTTCGGGACTGCACACTTTCTCACTATCAACCTGCGGCCCTGGAAAGCTCATCCTTGACGGTGAGGTATTGCTTGATATTGATCGCCACGCCAATTCTCCAAAGTCTAGCCTCTTCATGAGCTACGGATCGCCGGAGGAGCGCATTGAGAGGAAAATGGAAGCTGGTCGCTCTTACAAATTAGTCTTCCAGGCCGTCAGTAGAGAACCAAAACGACAAGAATTCACTTACCACGGAGATATGCTGCGCGAAGAGATCATGGACGGAGGACGAGTCGGTTTCTTCGAACAAGTAACAGCCAATTTGTTCGACGAAGCAATTTCCCTGGCACGTGAAAGTGACTTGGTGATCATGGTGGTAGGCAGAAACAACGAGTGGGAAACCGAGACATCAGATATCATCTCCATGGATCTTCCTCTTGATACCAATAGTCTCATATCGCAAGTTCTCAATGTCAACAAAAACACAGTATTAGTGAACCAGACAGGCGGCCCAGTATCGATGCCCTGGATCCAAGAGGCAAGCACGGTAGTTCAGGTTTGTCCGACCGTTAATACCCCCACGCATAGCTAACGTTTCCAGGCTTGGTATCAAGGGCAAGAGCAAGGAAGGGCCTTGACTGATATTCTCCTTGGGAAGATCAACCCCTCTGGAAAGCTTCCTGTCACATTTCCTGTCCGTCTCGAAGACAATCCATCGTATTACCATCATCCTGGTGGCAACGACCGTGTGTATTATGGGGAGGGGATATTTCTGGGATACCGCCATTACGACAAAATATTATCGGAGCCGCTTTTCCCCTTCGGCCATGGTCTTAGCTACACGTCCTTCACATACTCTAACCTCACCCTAAGCAATGATAAGTTCCCATCTCCGAAATCGAGCATCACGGTCAGTGTAGACGTCACAAATACCGGCAGCATGGCGGGCAAGGAAGTGGTCCAATTTTACGTTTCACAAACAAGCAAGTCGGGTCTCATTCGTCCAGTCAGAGAATTAAAGGGTTTCGACAAAGTCTACATTGAACCAGGGCGAACGGTGAATGCTACAGCTTTGCTAGATAAGGTTGCCGTCTCATACTGGGATGACGGGCTACATTGTTGGCGTGCCGATGCTGATGCAACCTTTTTGGTGCAAGCAGCGTCAAGTTCGAGAAATATCAAGTGCGCCAGCAGCTTCAAGACGGGGGGCGGCTTCCTTTGGGTGAATTAGGTGGGCCATTGCGAGTGCTTACAGATCATACTTTGGTCATTCGATTTGTTAGAGTCTTGACATGTTTAGAATATACAATAGAACGAAAGAAAGAAACGTGACGAATGTGTTGTGGCTTGGTGCGTGTCACATTATGAAGAGCTCTCACCGGTTCTTATATCGTGAACGCGACGCCGGAGTCCTAGGTCAACTAGAATTCAAAACGGATGAGCCTCAACAGCACGCTACTAGCACCAATTTCTGGGGCTTTGAATTATCTACAGCTAATATTCCTCGTCTTGTTTCATTTTGAAAGATTGTGGGTAAGCACGTGATGCAACCTGGCCAAGTCCGGTGCGGGGGCGCTACGGTGGAGTCAGAGGAAATCCCCTAACATTCCGGACAAGTTCCCAGCGACGTTGTCTGTAAACTGCCAACGAAGATATTGACAGTTTTTTCACATAATCTTCTTCTCAACGCCTATGCGAAATCTTCACCGTGTACTCGGTAGCACTTACTCGTTGCGTTTCCACAAGCTGGTGTTCTTCGCGTTATGAAGCAAACCCTCGCCTTCGTTATTTTAACATCCCAACCTAGAAGCATCTTTACCAATTCAGCATCAGTATATGCGGCTTGAAAAATATTGGTAATTCGGAAATGTCCAAACGCACGTTTGACAACATCACCACTTCCACCGAAACAAACCCGGATGATGATGGAGGTCCTGAACTAGGGCATCCCATAATCGAAGATCGACATGATGATGATCTGGCTGATCCAGTGGCAAGACGGGGGCCTCTGGCTCGAATCGTGATTACTCCCTAATCTGAACGTCGAAAGGCAAGGATGCTAAGTTTCGCATTAGGCTTGTAATTCCTGTCGGTCACGAAAGAGCAAATGCGACGAAAGAAAGCCCGTCTGCGGGACCTGTCAAAGTATGGCTTTGACCTGTGTGTATGGACCACCTAGGAGACCGAAGTAACAATCCTTCTGATGATTGACTCTATGAGTATTTATAACTAACGAGAATGAAGATTGGATGTTGTTCTAGAGAATATTTCCAACTCATTAATAGCTCTGGAACTCAAATCAGATGTGCTGGTGGCACGGCTACCCACCAGCGCAAGCGTAAGGTATGCATTCGATCATTTGAATGCCATTATTCCGTTGGAGCTGACATGATCAAATGACGGTAGATCTAGCCCAGCCGATCAGAATTCGTCTCTACGATGGAGCTCTCATCCGGATCCGCGAGCCTCGATTAATCCAGATCCTCAAGAAAGATATCTGAGATACGGGGCGACTGACAAGTTCAAACACGCAACAGCAGCGCATAAGTTATATAATTGGCCATGTCTTCGGCATATAGTCGCAGGAATGGATCCAGATTATTCTATCAACGCCGAGTTGTCTCGAGAGCCGTTGGCAGTGCACGCAAATATCCCCTCTTGCCTGTCTACTTCTTACAATTCTCCGAAGTCGGTCCAGTGGTGCGATTCGATGACTGTGGTACAGATCCGACAGCTCATGGACCATTATTTTTTGGATCTTCATCTTTTATACCCAGTGCTAGACAAGGAATTGGTTCTGCAAGTAAGTCTTCGCAAGTTTCTAGAGAACGGTGTCCAGGATGATAGCGACAGCTGCCTGATGCTCTTGGTATTCGCTTTGGGTAGCCAGGCAGCCTATCACCATGGACAGACCGCATGGGGTCATGCAGGGATGGATAATTCCACCAACCCGGTAGGATTGAAATTCTTCAATACCGCACGCCGAATCCTGCCATTTCTGCCTAGAGGCAAGTGCGAGACGGCTCAGTGCTACATTCTTACTGGGTGAGAGACCCAACCATGATCACTTTGGAGCAACTCGTAGCTTACATGATGAAATAGTCTATATTACTCGCAGAATTTGCGGACCCATGAATTCTGGTTCTCTATTCAAGAAGCAGCAGCCATTCTGTTGAGTATATTTTCAGTGTAAGCCACCAGTTCAAGACCACGAACCGACGATGCTGAATGACGAGCAAGGAACTCTCCAAGATGCTGCAGTGCGGACGTCGTCCGAAGCTTTTGGGTAGCGTATATCCTCGAAAGGTAAGTACACTTCCGTGGAGAAAAGGTAGAGCTTAATCTTTCCGAACAGCAATATCACAGCAGAGCTTGATCTTCCAAAGAGCGACCTGGCACATTTCGAAGACGTCGTTCCTTTACCGTTTGGGGAGGGGGCAGACTCTATTGCTCATGCTGATTATCAATTCGTATTTCTTGCACACATCGCGCTTCGTCGTCTCTTGAATCGCATACTGCAAAGTATATATGGAACTGGTGCGCAAGACACAGTTGCATCTGCCGTTGTTATTAACTCACATAACCGCAGATCAGACAGCCAGCCTTGCTTCAGACCTTTCTGGCATTCCTACTTCCTTGATCTCCGAACTAAACTCTCAACTTGAAAACTGGCTTCAGTGTATTCCCACGACGCTTTCGGCCTCTCTTCTCTCAACCCTAATACTTTCACCCACAGATCCTTTATTCTATCAATCATACCCAAACAACTTGCTAGGACAAATTAAAGGTCGCTACTGGGCTGCCCGATTTGTTATTCACCGTCCATTCGTGTACAAAGCTCTGCACAGTCCAACAGAGAGCCTGACCGAGGAGGATCTGAAGGGGGTTGAGGAATGCTTAATTGCGGGGTTGAACACCCCGCTACAGATGGGAATTATGTCTGAGAAGCCATGGCTGATTGCTTCTCCATTCGGGCCAATTAGGAGGTATGCAACGGCCTCTAGTTATTTCTTTCCCCCTCTTGCTACAATTCATTCTCGATCGAAATTTCCTTATTGACCCAAGATTGGTAGCTTCATGGCGACATATACACTGATGTATGCGGTTCGAGACAACGAGTATTTCGCATCCTATAGCATCGCTACGCCGAGCTGGAAGGTGGTCGAGGAGATGAGATTGAAGATTGAGAAGGAATTTGTGCAGCTGTCGCCTGTCGTGAGGGAGGATTTCGTGAGAATGAACCGTCATAGAGAGCAGCGTTGCTAGCGATACTTTTGTTCTTCGCCAATCGCTGATGCGTTAGGACGTAGAAGAACACGGGGATATACCTAAATCAGATCTTATTCGAGCACATTCTACCCCTGCTACCTACGCCGGTAATGCGTGAAAGTCATGTATTATAGATGTTGGATTCGACCTGAGTACAAGCCATAATAGGTGAGCAATAGTAGTAAGTGGATACAGGCAAGGTTTTCACACGCAAGGCCCAGCTTTAACGTAGCTGTCTAATTGATATATCAATATACTAGTGAATGAAATGTTCCGCATTACTATTATCTGTTTTCATATTCGTCAGATCGTCGCCTCTGCTAAACATTGAGGGCGAATTGACTAATTGAAATATACAATGTCAAGAAGATCAGGAATATGAAGACTTCTAGTGACCCTGATCTTAAGAATGATCTCGCATGTTTTGGTAAACTGCCAGCAATTATCTTTTCTATCTATCTATAAAGAGGGTTTCTTGGGAGCACCTTGAGCTCCCGCTATATGTGCAGGGGGCCAATCCTTCTCAGCTTCCCATGTAGTTGAATAATGATATTTCCCACTTCCTACAAACTCATCAATACCGTTCAATACAACTCTGGCCCCAGCATTTGGTGGGACCGTCACGTCTGTCACCATTTGGGTACCTTCAATCTTCCAAGACACGGCATACAAGCCATACGGCGAATCGAAAGATGCCGATGCGTGACGAATTGTGCCACCAGGTTGAGGCTTGACCAGCGCAGTCTTCCAACCAGGAGATAATGGAGAGAGCCCGCCAACAGTGTTGTGAAGGAAGGCGCAGACCGATCCAAGGGCGTAATGATTGAAAGACGTCATCTGACCTGGATTAATTGTGCCATCTGGAAGCATTGAGTTCCATCTTTCCCACTAGATAATGTTAGCGTTGCCCAGCTGGAAATACAATGGATGATAAACTCGGGGAATATACAATGGTGGTAGCCCCCATAGTAATGGGATACAGCCAACTTGGGTCATCCTTCTCTTCCAGCATTCGGTACGCAAGATTCAGCTTGCCACTATCGGCAAGCGTCTGGAGGATGATCGGGGTTCCTGCGAAGCCCGTCGTGATTTTGAACACTTCCCAGCGTACGAGCCAATCTAATCGGTCACTCGCTCTCTGTACATGCTGTTGGGAGAGAAGGCCAAAGCGCAGAGCAAGAGCATGGCCGGTCTGCGTATCGGACACCATGCGACCGGTAGCAGTTATGTATTCTTCTCGAAACAAAGCAAGCAGTCTCGACGACTGGGTGGCATATTTCTCAGCCTTTTCAGTCTTGCCAATTATTCGACCAATCTTAGCTGCAAGGCTTGTAGTGTATATGAGATACGCATTTGCAACCAGAAAAGGGTCCGTTGACGCGTGGCCAGGAAATGCGGGAGGTGCCCTAGGATCTAGCCAGTCCCCGAACTGTGGAAATTCTGTTGTCCAGAAACCTCTCTCATCTCTGGGCACGCCTCGATCAAGCCAGGCGACCATGCTCTCCCACTGAGTCTCCAAGGTGGTCTTGTCTCCGAAATATGTATACATATCCCAAGGGGTAATGACGGCGCAATCAGCCCATATGGCTGCAGGACGGTTCTGACGGTTTCCGGGTTCAAACGGAACACTGGGAATGACCCATGGTACCACACCATCCAAGCTGCTTTGTTCAGCGGCTAAGTCTCGAAGCCAGCTACCTAGGAAAGCAGAAGTATCGAAAAGAAAATTTGCGGAAGGGGCAAAAACTTGAATGTCTCCTGTCCAGCCTAGTCGTTCATCTCTTTGTGGACAGTCTGTTGGTATGGATACGAAATTGTCTCGCATTGACCAAATGGTGTTCTGGTGAAGTTTGTTAACGAGTTCGTGGGAGCAATCGAAAGTTCCTGTCCGACGGAGATCCGATGAAATCGCAATTGCCGTAAAGTCGTCCAGACTAAGATTATCAAAGCCATTGATCTCGGCATATCTTAACACATTTATTAGTCTCTGGAAAACCAAGTGTCGTTTTATGCTATATCATTCTCACCTGAATCCAAACCATGTAAACTTTGGCTCGTACCCTTTGGTCTTGCCGCCTAGCTTGACCAACAGTTCCGCTTTTGCACTTCGCAATGGGCGAGTTCCAAGCTCCCCACGTTCCATCACCTCGGCGTGCCTAATGAGAACTTCTTGTGGACCCTTACCCGGTGCATCTTTCTCGAATCTGAGCCAGCCCACGATATTTTGTCCAAAGTCTAGCACTTTCTTGCCTTTTGGAGTTGTGATGATCTCCAGTGGCTTCAACTCATGGATTCTCCGCACAGGAGCGACGTCAGGAGCGATAAGTTTAGCCGAGGGAAATGGAAGCACTTCGACCTGTCCACTCATGCTTGATTTCTCTGATTTCGTTGACCATGCGGGATCATAGAGGCGCGAGTCGAATATCTCTCCATTGTAAATCTCGGAAGACGTAATAGGACTGCTGAAGTGCTCCCAGCTCTCATCTGTCAGCACAGCGAACTTGCCATCGACTTCGAGCTGTGCAAGGAAACCCATTCGGTCTCCAAAAATGTTTATACTGCCCGGTCGTCCCAATCTTCCCGCGAACCATCCCTCGCCGATGGAAGTCCCAATAGTGTTGATGCCTTCTTGGAGAAGGTGAGTGACATCGTATGTTTGGTAGTGTAGGAAATGCTTGTAAGATTGCCAGCCTGGCGTCAGCAATTGATCACCAACCCTTTGACCGTTGATCTCAACTTCATATATGCCATGAGCAGTCGCGTAGAGTCTCGCAGATAGGGGTTTCGTGACGCTAAATGTTTTCCGGAGACAAAATGGAGGCTTTGGACGGGCAGCATCCTGACGAGGGCAGGATATGAGTTTGGCTCCCCAATCAGACCGGTCTAGCAGCGCCACCTCGATATCAAGACTACTCCAGTCAGTTGATGAACCATCTTGACCCTTCGCGGAGATCTTGATGGACGCCTTCTCGCGTGAGGAGAGGGGGCTTGATGGCCATGGTACGAGCACAGAATCTTCGCTCGAGACTTGATAGTGCTCTTCTCGGCCGAGCCGAACGACTTTAATCTCATAAGAAACTTGTTTCCAATCTTGTACGGAAGTCTGATTGAAACGCCACGATAGCCGGGGGACTGGTGTAAAAAGTCCAAATCCATTGTGATGATGCTCGGCGATGACTTGGGCAATTGAAGCACACATGATGGTCATGCTCGGAACTTGATTGCAAGTGGTGGTAAGAAGAAGAATGAAGGTAAGAGGAAGAATGTGCGTCGTTTAAAATGTGAAGGCGGACGAAGATATGCTGCTGAAACAAGAAAGCGTGTCTTTTCAGTCTCTTATACAAACTTGAAGGGCTGCAAGGTGCGTCTGCCATTCTTGCTTGTGATTACGACACATTGTGATCAACTTTGTGGACAAGATCTAGGACTTGGCATCCTCCGCACTCGCTACATCCTCGCCCGAAATCCAGAGTCATGACGATGCGGAGACTCCAGCAACGACGCGGGACCAAGATATGGTTGAAGCCAGGTCCGGAGCAGTTACATAAGTTCTCCGCCCCGCACAAAACTCTATATCGCCCCCCGCTCGTGTTACTAGTGCATAAGCACCGGTCTTGGCTGTTCCGAACCCGCAAAGCTGTCACAGTAGGTTTGCATTGCCGCATCTTTGGCTATAGTCGTCTTGAGTAAAAAAATTCTTAGGCAAGGCCGATGAAAAGGTTATGAAAATGTTCTCCTACCTTTGGTCTATGCCGAACTCTGGAACGATGTTGCAAATGTTCTCGTCTCCTATCGTATGTTTGGGCTGTTTGAGGAGAACATCTCGCTGGTACCTTCACAAAAGCTAATTGCTTCTACGGTATTGACCGCTTCTAGGAGTGATTTGGGTATCCTCATACCGCAGTAATTGAGGTAATACGTATGCTGCTAGCATTTTAGCGTAATACACTTCACACCAAGGAGAACTTTCCACTACAACACGATAGAAGGATAAGGAAACCGAGTCCGTGATAACCCGACTGTATTAAGTGTAGCGTATCAGTTTCAAACCAAGATTCTGTCGTGTTGTTTTATAAATTAATTGATGTTCTCTTGGGCGTCTTTTTGACAAGCAACCTTAGGTTAGCTTCCCGCTTCTCTGAGTGGCCAGGAAACAGCCTTAAATGCTAGCGGCATTTGTATTACCTTAGGTACTACGGTACTTGGTGAATAAGCCGTCATTTTAATCTTTCGTATGCGGGCTTGAAAGCAAGCTTTTGTCAAACTGAGCCTGTAGGAAGTCTTGAAGAGAATTATCCTCATAAGTGAGAATAACATGTTCTCTTTCAAATCGGAAATGGAGATCGAGACTTTCATCGTTGAAATCTTGGTAGTCATGGCGAAAGGCTTCCCGTTTCTGCGCCGGATTGTATTGATTCAAGTTATTAGTATGCTAGTTGCTGTATTATTGAGTCACGATTCTCATCGAACTTAGCGAAGAGGTTGTGGCCGCTAGCTTGGGTGCCTGGGACGAAGCACTTCACAGATCTATGATAGTAGCTCTAACACGCACGTCTAGCGTATCATGTATCATTTCGCCCTCTACGCAGTGCACATCGGCGCAATCTGCCAAACGTCGGTGAAGATCTTGCTGACATTTTTTTTTGCTGACGTGGTTAAAAGTTGACGAAGTTGCAACGATACCCTTCGAGGTGCGGTTCAGCCAGAGTCTGTCAAGAAAGCCAAGCAGGTCCATCGATGAAGGATTGGTGGATTGCACACCAACAGGCCTCTCAAACCATCCAAGTCATGTCACATCTGGCAGACAGCTCTCTCCCACCATCATATATATGCCCGGTCCAAGGTAAGAGTCCGTGTATGAGCCGCCATCTTCGTGTCGAGTCCCGAGAAGGGCAGATGTAGGACAAAACTCTGTAGGGAATGGTTATCGGAGCTCTGCTTTAATGGAGTTTCAGCTGGTGCTGCAACGCTTGTTAATGATCAAAGGGGCAAGAAATCGTGCTTCGCCACAACCAGTAGGTTCCTAGAAGTCGATCAGAGCTCCATGTCTATAAATGATGTGGCCTTTGTTTGTTATCGTGCGAAGGTAGTCGAAGTCGGAAAACGCGAAACCCAGGCCGAGGTGTCGTATCAGCTCCCCACAATCTGTGCTGCAGCCGCATTTGTACCATCAAGCGAGCCCCTATGTTTCCTTTCAAAACAAAAACCTAGGGAAGTTTGGGATGTTGTTCTTAAAAGGGCTGACGCAAAGCTGTATCCAATTTCATCTTGACTTGCAACTTTACTCAACATTGATGTCGGCCATGGTTGAAAATCCACTAAATCCCGTGGTTGCTTAAGTCTATACTCTCTCTCACTGGGCCTCGGTGCTCTCCAAGCGTCTACCCCGCAATGTGGGGGTTGATCTAGTGTGGAACAGCTCTCTACTTTCTTGGAGTTGTCGCATTGTTTCTGGATGATCGACAAAAGATCTTCAACGCGATGAACAAACCGTCGCTATACCAGTGAAATGCCGAGGTTTGCATTGTGACGGTGTGGAGCCTCCGGTAGATCTCATGCTCGTCACGGCGCAGATCCGGGGAACAGCCCTAGGAATGCAGGAGTATAAAGTCTGGCAGAGCATTCGCAATTTTCTATCTATCGACATAAGTTAGCTATCATCGATGCAAGTCTACCAAAAAGTCAATAATCATCTATTTTCCAGCGCTTTCTCTCGCTCAAAAACAATCGTGAGTCTCCATATGGTTGATCTTGGTGCGCCAGCTAAAGCCTTTACAGCAAAATGCAGTTCTCCCTCCTTCCCATCCTCAGCCTTCTTGCCGTCGCGTCGGCACTGCCTCAAGCTACTCCCATTCAACGTTGCACAGAGTCGGATGTCGGAAAATCATGTAATGCAGGAGAGATCAATGGATTCTTTCTAACTGGTACCTGCTCTTCATTACCAATCCGAGGCGACAAGTCGCAGTTTGCTTGCATTCCCCTGGGAACTTTGTTGGGTCAGCCTATTGAGTGAAGGATTGAACAGGTTCATGCGATTGGGGTTTGGAAGAGGGAAATATGTTTGGAAAATGCGATTTTGTAAATATTCTACGGTGTTCCAATGAGATACACGGACGTTCATACTTGCCTCCATTCTCCCATCGCTATCCGCACTCCATGTCAATCTTTGCTTTACGCACCTGCTCTCTCAACAAACCTCAAACCATCGGCTGTCCTCTTCAACTCGACAGACACTGCCTTTGAAGCATCCATCATCTCTCTGTTCGATAGGGTATTCGACATCTTTTGCCGCATCTGATCACCACAGCCATGGAACAAAAGGGCGAGGCTTGAACATCTCCAGCTTCGAGTCGAATCCCACAATGCGCTACCTCGACAACTCTGGATTGTGCATGCGAAAAGCAGAATGGTCAGCCCTACCAGTCCAGCTGGTAAAGACATCCAAACCCATTTGACATGAATGCAAGTCTGCGCAACCTGCACTGTTCCCAGTACCTTTCCCGACCCACGTTGACGGACAATCGCAGTCATGGCATCTGCCAGACCTTCAATGTACTTGTCGACGGATTCGAGGTGGGCAGTTCCATTTCGATACAGAGGTTTCAGCCAGACAGATCCAGAAGTGATGACCGTGTTACTGGTGATGGCAAGGAGTGGAGACTCATCATACATCCATGACAAGAATTGGTTCAGTGCTAAAGCGGGCACGTAATCAATCATCCAGACGCATTTGGCAGGATACCATGTCGTGGGCTCGTCCGGGAAGAGCTGCAGCGTTTTGTTGACAGAGATTGCTACCGGCGTGGACTCGGTGAAATGATCGGAACGTTGACATTCCTGCCAGCTACCGTCGACTAATATGTTTTCTGTTGCAAGGGAGTAAGTCAGGTTGGCTGTTGTGGTCACTTCCTCTGCCGACGCGTTCGTTCTGCGAAGTGGCAAGGTTGAGACGAGGGTTTCTTCCGGCATAGAATTGATGATTGAGCTCCGGTAGGTCTTGACGCATGGGTACAACGAGGCACGGAATGCCCATGGATGCTTCTCACATTGCTCGGTAAAGTGGATGTTACTGTCCAGCACGTTGCAAGACGAGTTCACCTTTAGCATAAGAGCGTCGAAGGTGAAGAGAGCATCGAAGTCAGGTGTGAAGCCAGGGCCATTCTCGAGGACCTTCTTGGGTGCCATCATCTTCCAGTGACTGTTGGCAATTGCTACCAGTGATTGAGCTGGCCCGGATGTACTTAGGTTTTCCTGTCCAACATCTGCTTCGGCATAACTCATATTGTCGGCTGGCATTCCCCACGACAGATCTGGGAGCCAATAGCCCATCGTGATGTTCTGCGTGATGTTTGGCCGAATATGGGTTGAAATATCCATGACGGAGTGACAGATGCCTAGTGTGGAGAAGGTTGCATTCTGGGCAGCTGGAAAGGTGCAATTGCCGCTCGAGCAGTCAAACGCGATGTTCGAAGAGGGGTTGACTGGTGGATCGATGGTTCCCATGTACATTGCCGCAGCCATCATATTGTCGAGTTCAGCAAAGCCAGGCTTACCCAGAAAACCTCCCTCCGTGTAGTTATTGGTCCTAGGAAGGCTCGCAGTGCTTTCTGGGAGTGGCTGAATACAGGTGTAGTATTGTATGATCTGCTGCGAGAACGGGTCGATGGCGAGGGCAAGCACGGTAATCAGAGCACCAAAAGAGGCGAGATAGCTATCGGATCAGCAATAGATTCCTGCGAGGAGAAGTGGACATACTGTTTGCGCGTTGTGAGGATCAGCATACAAGCACCCCAAGGTCCTCTCGTGGCGCCGTCGAAATCTTCTATGTCTGCAAGTGCATGAGGCTCATCGAACCAGTGCCACTTCAATTGACTTATTGCTGGTGATGTGTTAGCTGGGGGAAAGGATGGCGTTGGCTTCGCTTACCAGCAGCGACAACAACCAGCATTGCAGCCTTCAAGAGAGCAGTAAAGACGGAGATCAAAGAATTGATGGATATCGAGTATGGCCAGCTTGGGATACTTCTATCTTGGCGAACCGCAAGAGTGATAATCATCGCAAACAGATTGCATAGAGCCCAGACGCAACATAAGGTTTCGAAGATCCACTTATCCTCCAATGTTTGAAGCAAACGAGTCGTGGTTCTGAGTGGCTGGTGCTTGCTCGGCTGCACTGCGGGAGCATTCGGTATGCTTTGAACGGTGACTTTGGAACCAGCGGAGTCGTCCTTTGACTCGTTCTCGGTGCTCTTGACTGATACATTGGGGGACTTGGTAGCTGCATCCAAGGTCGAGGAAGAAGGAGGACTTGCCGCACCCAGAGCCGGCTGAGTATTTTGAGCGGCCGCGTACTCGATGTGCTCTGTTGATGGCTTCTCGCTTGTCATCTTGGGTAACTTGAAGGCTTGGGGGCCAAATTGTTGAACTAAAGAATTGAAGTTTCATGAATGATGATGAGAGAATGAAGACCGGGGAATTGATCACAATTTATATGCATCGTCGCAGAACTAAATCCTCGACGTTTGGAGTTTATTTGGGGTATTCTCACGAAAGTGCAAGTTGTGCAACCGACTCTTCACGCCGGTGAAGGAGAAAACAAACAAGATCGTGACGGCAGGGCGGACGAATGAGAATCAATCATCTCCAGCACTGGTGGACATCTGCAATGCTTCTCTGCGGACTTTACTTGTGCCACCAGCCACCATTGCAACTCCAGCCGCACAAGGCTGTGATGGAAGCTTTGGGTTTATCTTGGTTGCCTGACCAACTTACAGATTTGAGATGATCATCTTTAGGTGGAGGAACTCATGCGCCATAATGTGGTGATTTCTCTAGCCCCCAAGCGTGCATCTTCAAACCCAAGTGTACTGGCAGCAAGGCTTTCCTGCCGGACCTCGAATTCCCACCATCTCAGAAATATTACGAAATCAGAAGGGATACTGGACCTGCACTCCAAGGCTGCATTAAAAGCATGCTTTCCGCTGACCGGTCTGTCAAGAAATCTTTCAAACTGACTTGGCCCGCATGAGGGATCCTCCAGCTGTAACAAATAGATGAACATGATCAGGGATAGGTGATAGTCAATGAAACCCAAGGAGCAGTTCAAGCAAGAAAACGACAAGGCAATGTAAGGCTGAATATGCTTTCACATGCTCCAGCCTGATATTGACAACGAAATTGTTGGAAGTTTCTGGCCGCCCCCAAGTGACAGCGAATCATTCCTTGTTTTTCTCTCAATGCGACATTGGGGCCAATTGGCACCAAAACTTTCGGAGAGGAGATCAAGCTTTTCCCAGGCAACAACGACTAGAAGTGCCAGCCTCGTTCCAAAAGTGACGTCGGGCATGAACGACAGACCAAAGTCGCCCGGATGAATGCCACGCATCGCGAATTGGTTTGTGTGCCGGCAGCCTTCATGCAAGACACTCAAAATGGAAGCTCGAGCTCACTTGGTATCGTACCCTGCCATGTGAGCCATGCCCGCAACTTGCTGGGGCTTTCCGGGCTTTCAGTGTACTGGAATATCTCTCGACAGCGCTAATCAAAGGGAGCCATTTGTCAATAATCGCCCAGTTACGCTCGACGGTAGTCTTATACTTTTCGCAGAGCCAAAGATAGTGAGCTCGGATTGAACGCGTGGATCTTCATCAGGCATGACCTACCACGGCATGAAGGTTCCGTGAAGATATTGGGGGCAAGCTCAATGTGGTCGAATCGAGGTCCAGGCTTGCGTCGCTTAATTTACAGGGTAAGAACCCCGAACTTTCAGGACGAGACCGCTAATTCTCAGGGCCTCAATCCTCACCAGACGAGAAAATTTAATGATCGAAACGACGGGAAATGTCCTCATCCATTGTGTCTGCGAGTAATTTTGCTTCCACTTATTGAATACAACATGAATTCGGTCCTCCAACCCGAGCATCGTGGATTGTTGCTACCGATTCAGCCGGCATCACCCTCAATTGAGACAAGGTCAACCTGAGCCGTAAATCTTCAAATCTATCCTTCAACCATTTCGCTATATTTATCCACCTCGTTTCCTGGAAATCACTCTGCCATTCCTCCAACATCCTCTCGACTTCCGCCTGTTCTGTCCTCCCATCCGCGGCTGCCCACGCAGACACTAGACAGAAAGGAATATATGAAGAACCCAAGGGTCGATACTGCATTGCATCCTGAGCCAATAGCATTAGTTCCGAAGAAACCTTTGCCGACTCAGCGGAAAGTGTAATGTCGTCTGGCGAGAAGATCCGAAGAACACTTCCCATGTTCAGGACGATTGAACCGACCAAGCCGACCATGGCTTGAATGGCAGTGTATTGTTTGGTGACAGGATACGTCTGTAGAGGTGTTCGAACTGCATTCATGGTCTCGCTTGCGATCGCCAGTCGTTTTCGAGCCATTGCATAATCGAGAAGAGATTCTTGATACATGGCTGCGATCTCCACAATGTAAAGTTCCGGATCTCGAAAATATTTCCCTACATTTGCGAGGCCGGGCAGGGTGATGCTTAAAGGCACTCTCTGTTCGTCAAAATATCTTCGAGGGCCGTATTGTGTACCGTGGACATGGTCTAGCTTGGCAAAGAACTCGTCGAGATTTATTTTGGGATTTGCGAAACTTTCCATGGCCTGGAGGTCAGCGAGGTTGCTGACTTGGGTGCTCGACTTACCACTGCAGCACAGATCGTGACCAGCATTTCCACCTCGAAGCTGTCTCTCCATTTGTCAACAGGTGCAGCGTTCAGGAAATGTGCCATAACTTCCCCGTGACTCTGCAGAAGATCATCCCTTCTCCCGATCCAAGACTGAATGGTCAGCGGAGTTCGAAACAGCAAGTGGAGTCTTACCTGGCAAATGTCCATGAGATAGACTGCGCACAAGGTATCTGGAGTGTAGGCTTTTACTGGATCGCTCATATGGAGTCGCAGGGTTCTCAGGGCATTAACATATTTGTCCAGCATGTCCGGGGATAATTGTTTTGTGTGCACGTATGGGAACGATGCAGCCAAAGCACCAACGGAAGCATCCAACGCTTCATTGGTTCCCAATCGGCGCGGGATGTCACTGAGGAAGCCTCCATAGTATGTCAAGTCGTACCTCACGTCAATGATCCCTAAGGTAGAGATGAAGTCACTGAGCAACAAGGTACTTCCATTACTAGGTGGCGAGACGAGAGAAGCTGGCTGTGACTTTCGAACAACTTCCAATTTGGTACTTTGGTTCTTGAACTTGTACCGTTGCTGTCCACTGCCAACACAGTTAATTTTGAGCCTTGTACATCTGGCACAAGCTGGTTTTGATTGGTCGCACTGGAAGCCTTCAGTTACTGCTCCCTTCTCGAAGGTAGGGCTGAACGAACCTTCTTTTTCTGTTTCCGACAAGCATCGCAGCCCCGACTAGATGGGACGCCAGGCATGATGAGGCGCGTGGTTTGTCTCGATTTGGATGTTGAATGCGCTGTTGATGCTCGGTCGAGGTGGGAATTTACCTTCTTTATAATTCCGTAGCGGCAAAGTCGCTGATTTGTTCCATCTCGAACACTCATACAAAAGGGGTCAACGGCCAATGGATTCCCATGTTATTGTCGGACAAGGCTGAGGAATCGGCCTTGTGCTTCCAGTGACGCAACAAATACTTGGCATATACTGCCACTGGATCAACATCACTGCCTTACCTTCTGAGCTGATCTTGGCTGTTAGCATGGCCCCACAAATCTAGTCAGTGTTGCAGGGTTATGTCCGAGTCGAGAAAATAAGCGACAGAGCGCACCATACAACCCGAAGCGGGCTAGATCTACTTGGAAATGTACGTAAATTGTACAAACAACTGCAACTTTATCAGCACGGCGCAGCAAAAGTAATTGCAGTCAGCGCTGAATGATTTCACAAAGAATCGGAACAATTATGAAGCTTATAGAACGTCAAATGGATATATATTCCTGTCTAGACCCTGCCATGGCTTTTCGGCAACCAGACACGGCGCCAACACCCACGATATCGACCAATCTATGAAAGTTTCCACAAAATTGAAGTATATTATTCAACCACTCAACAGCGTCTTCATTCAACCAATTCACAAAATTGTCAAGCCAATCCTACGCCATGAGTAAATACATTTCGAGACTCATATCCTCATCTTCAGGCGGCCCTCCCGCGGCTTCAACATTCTCAATCCGCTCGTCGCCTCACCTGCCAGACCACATCGTCGTACATCCACTTGGGTACCCTGCAGATGTACCGCCAATGTTCACAATTGTCACCTCGATTTCGAAACCAAATGTCTCGATCTTCCGCGGACATGCAGATCCAGCAAATAAGCTTGGAGATGCCACTATGCACACTTTCTCATCTACCATCGACCTGAACCACCGTGGACAGACAGCGTCGCTGAAAGAAAATTCGTTGTCGGGCAACTTCACGCTTGTATCTCCTATTGGCAAATTCAAATGGGGCGTCAACCAAATCACAGGGACCGGGTTGGAGCTAAAGGATAGTTCAGGGACGAAATTGGCTTCTTTGAGATCAGCTGGCTTTCCCGGCACTGGGGAGAGGAAGTTGGAGCTATTCGTTCCGATTGATGATATCTTTCTGGAGTTGATTGTGCTTTCGGCTCTAACTGCAAAGCATTCGCAGAAGGGCACCAATGATGCGGTCGGCGAAGTTGTCAGCGCAGTAGCTGGCGTGTAAATTTATCGTGAGTTGGATTTGGATTCAAGCGATCGGAAGTTGGTATTAGCGCTCTGTAGAATAGATATGATACAATGCTTTCTTGAATTACTATTTGCTTCATTTTGCACTCGCCGAATCGATGAATTCATCGTAGATACGGGTATTAACGCAAGATCAATAGTCCCGGAGGTTATCCACGCTCGGATGATCTGACAGCTAATAGACAAGAATCATGCGTACCGTGAACTTTGGGTTCTTGCCCAGTCCAGGTACCAAGACTCGACTTTCATTTCATGGCAAAGCATGGCCCTTTTTTTCGAGGAAGCCAAAAACAAGCATTCCTTTCCGTATTCATTTTTGGATCACGTCAAGCATGGCCTTCAATTCTGATTGGATCTGTCGTTGTTTCGGCCAATGAAAAGGCGGTTCTCCACAGGCATCCGCAAACCCAGCTTGGCTCTGCATTGTGACGCAGCTCCCCCTGCGGAGGATCGACGTGCATTTGTTTATCTACCCGCGAAGACAGAATCCAACTAGCAATAAGGCCAGACACCGATCCACCTCTTTTGATTCTCCCAGTGTCCCCAGCATCGTCTCCTGCCGCTGGCAAATTAACAGGTGTACTGAATCCCGCATCGGACTGACGATCAACTTGGCATTGAAGACCACTGCTCTAAAAATGGCGACGAGCTTAGACATCTGACATCTGCGGCCAAGCTTTCATGTACCGCTGGACTAGACAGAAAAGGGCGGAATCAAGCGCCAGGAACGAAGCAGCGCCGCAATTTTGCCCTTGGAGGAATAGAACTATACAATTGAACCTTGATGAGAGCTCCAAAAAGCTTGGAATTATGTCAAGACCAGTCCGAAATGAGATGAATAGAGCTTCGACCGCTCCTCAAAGCCTCAAAGCTCTTGGATCTTCAGCAAGAAGGATTTGTATGACGCAGTGTCTGTTGTTCAAGTAGCCTGGGAAAGTTCATTTCGCTACCTATTTAATCACGATGGGTTCGCCATCTCGTGGTTGCTGTCATTCAACTCCATCATCAAAATCAGAATGGTGTCTAAAGTCTTCCTTTTTCTCCTAACCGGAGCTACAGCTTCACCTCTCATACAATCCCGAACCAACAACATCAACTGGGGCCCTTGCTCTCTTAATGGTACACTCCCAATCGATTGTGCCAATTTCACAGTTCCGCTCGATTACACGGATTCAAGTTCAAATAGGACTCTCAGTCTCGAACTCCTCAGAGTTCCGGCAGTCAATGGACCGTCCAAGGGGAGCATTTTCTTCAACTTTGGAGGTCCTGGAGTTGAAGTCCGGACAAGTTTGGCTGGAAGAGCTCACATCCTACAAGCGTGAGTACGTCGCAGCCCCAACGAGATCTCGCTGACAGAATCAGGCTCACTGGAGGATATCATGATTTGATCGGCATCGATCCAAGGTAAAGTCCTCAACGGCTGGACAAGATTCTCGCTGACTTCTTACAGAGGAACCGCAGACACTTTGACATTCCAATGCTATGCAAACGACACCGAAAAGGCATCTGCAGCTCCAGCGACAGGTACCGGCTTGACGAATTCCTCAGATATCGCAAAGGGAGCAACATGGATTACGAACAAAGTTTTTGGGAAGCAATGTGCAAAGAATGCTGGAGAGAACGGGACTTTGATTGGGACCGCGTTCACGGCAAGGGACATGATGCAAGTGGTCGATGCACTCGGGGAAGATGGACTGCTCAGATACTGGGGTATGTCATTTGGCATCGTGGGGAATGAATCTAACAAAAGCAGGGTTCTCATACGGCACTCTACTCGGCGCGACTGTTGTGTCGATGTTCCCCGATCGCATGGACAAAGTAATCCTGGACGGAGTGATGAATGCGCATCAATACTACAACGGACCGTAAGTAGAAAGCTCTCAGATCGGATTATGCTAACCTTCACAGTGAACCAGAAGCATTCTCGGATGCTGACATGGCATTTTCAGCCTTCCTCGGAGCATGTCTCGCATCCCCCAACGATTGCGCCCTTGCCGGAAATAAAACAAGCACTCAAGACCTCGAAGCTTCCATTTGGAACATGATTAATGACATCAAATACCATCCAATCGAAATCGAAGGCTCCATCGTGGAATATATCACCATTAAGTCGATGATTCGTTCGAGTCTATACAATGTGGATAAGTTCCCACCTTTCGCCAAGGCCTTGAACGGACTCCTCGTCAACAACGGCACGCAATATCTTGAAGGGGCAGCGGAGCTTGCAGCCTTGAATCCGCCAGTATTGACCGGCGACAGTGCCGATGACTCGCCATACGGTATTCATTGTTCCGATAAGAGGTACAGGAGGAGCAGCTTGGAGGAAATGATGCCTGATATTGAGATGTTGGAGCAGTCGAGTAAGATCATGGGGGACAACTCACCAGTTCTTCTTACCATGTGTGCGCAGTGGAAGATGCAGGCCAAGGAACATTACGAAGGCGACTTCCAGAATATTCGAACCAAGACGCCAGTGATGTTGATTGGGAATACCTTCGATTCGGCGACATCTATCAAGGGCGCGTTTAATGTCAGTTCCGGGTTTGTAGACAGTGTTGTGCTTCGCCAGGATGGTTTCGGGGTATGTGGACATCCGCTCGTGATGATGTAAGCTAACGATCCGTAGCATGGAAGTCTGGGACAGCCTTCACTCTGTACTGCGAGAGCTGTGAAGGCTTACTTTATGGATGGTGTTCTGCCAGCGCAGGGTGCCGTCTGTGCTGTGGACGTTGCTCCATTTTCCGGCAGGACATTCGATGATTTCCTTCCAGAACTTGGCTTTGACACAAGCAAGGTTTTGAAGGTGGAGGGGGCAGAGTGAGGTTGTAATGAATGAAGTCGAACGAGCAACTAATATATGAGGAATGGAGTTCATATGTAAGACACAGCTGAGTCTTCTATACGTACTTGTTATCTTATTGTGTGATAAATAAAACTATGGATATATTACACCTCTGTTTATGCTCTTTATTTAACAACACACCTCTTACCGTCCTCGTTGCCTCCCCCGCCCTCAGTGGCGCTCAGCATACTTCAATACCAACTCTGTACCAGAATTGACCCTCTACTTTCAGTTGCGAAAATGATAAGACGCGTTACTTTCGCTTCGCTTAGCATCTCCTATTGTTCCATTAACAATGACAACCTAATACAACAATCCACGATACTTTAACCTCCTTATAGCTAGGGGTATCCCTTTAGTTATCGCCTAAATTGTTAAGAAAGAAAGAGCCGATCCTAAAGTAACTTTTATCTTTACGATAGTAGCTAATCTATACTTAGCACTTGAATCTCTGGATAAATACGTGATAAACATTCTTATTAAGTAATTCAAAAGGATAATCTTAGAGAGTAAAGAAAAACGTCTCTTCGCTAATAACGCCGCTTCGCGTAATCAACTTCTACTAAACTTACGGGACTATAATTATATGCCCCAGAAAAGACTATTACTATTAGATAGGTGGGTATCTCAACCGGAGGGGTACAGGGCTGGTGAGCATGATCAAAACAGATGATTTAAGCGACATTTCCGGTAACCCGCCTATTATTCCTACCCTACCTAGGTAATTCTCAACCACCACGCTGGCCCCAGCAACGTCTCAGTCTCATGAGCCCCCGTCCACTGATGTAGCGTCTCAATCCCAGCCACGTTCCAAGTAGAAAACCTTATGGCCCAAAGAACGCCACTTTGGTACATTCACCTGCGGACTGTATTCCGGGATATCGTCACGAGACCAGACCCGACCCTATCAAATTCGCCGACAAGTACTGCATGATCAACTTTAAGCGAGCCAGCGACATCATCTACGACAGCAAGGACAACCTTCACAGTATCGCAGCAACTAGCTACCGCATTTAACCACCACAAATCTCAAATCCCGATGTCACTCCCTCCTTCCAACCCTTTAGCTGACCCACAACCCTCCTTCTCCAGACGCACAAACAATTAACTCCTCCCCAACCCCATCCGAATCAGCTAATAGAATCTGGATTGCAGACAAAGTCTTGGGTCGTACCGCAGTGGTATATGTTATAGCAGCATCGATAGTCTATATCTGGAAACCGAAGAAGTGGGGTGCTATCGAGGGGGAGAGGGCCATTATCGTGCCTGGTGTATGAGTGTTACTGTTGAGCTTTATAGTAAAAGATGTAGGAGGGACGTTGGTTATGAGATTGTGGCTGGGGAGAACGGGAAGGATGCTGTCGAGACTGATTGCGGAGGGAGGGGAAACATTGAGCTTCCACGGTGGGAAGGTAGATAGAAATAGAGGAACGAAGGAGGATTATGCGAGCATACAATAATCTGAGTAATGGCCCAATTAGCTGTCTGGCTAGAGATATGCAGTGCTTCTCCTATAGATTATCTTCACTTCCAACAGGAGTAGTGGTTGTTGATTGGCAGACAGATATTAAGCGAGGGTACCCCCGTCCCCTTGTATTTTAGGTTTTGTTGCACGTCGCACTTTTGGATCAATTATCTTAGATATCTAATACATGCTATCTTAATCTTCCCCGGCATGGCTGCACATTCCAGTCTATCACCTCTCCAGGGCATTTTCGACATAAGAGCTGCACTGGAGATATCCTCTCACAACGCTGCTGAAGCACGGGGCTCTTCCCAGGCTGGGATCTCTTGAGGAGAATATCCTGGCAGGGAAGAGGTGGTGTTGTAACCTCGAAATGGCGAAAAGGTGACTGTAGAATGCATATCATCAGGCGGGAAGTCTAGATATGAATGCCAAACGATCAGTCTTGATTGCTGGATATCGTGGAGTTGAGAAATACAGAGGATGCTGGCATGAAAACTTACAGCTGAATGTATCGTTCTTACCAAAGCGACCCTGATTGCCCATTTCAAGATCAAGAATCTCCATGGTTCGGTAGCGTCTCAACCTCCGCAGAGGAATGAATGTTTGTAATGGTTGGAAAGAGTACTCTTCATCAGTCTGTCAGCATATGTGAGAACCTTCTCGAAATTCGACCTTACCTTGAGGTTCCTGGCTTTGTTGTCTTAGCTTTCTGCGTCTAAGCAAGACCCAAACAGCCAGTGCAGACTGTGGCAACGCCACAAAGAGCGCCACGATAGCAACTTCGAAAGCCATTATCTGACGAGGGGTTGTAGAAGAGCTGGATTGAGGAGCTTTGACTGAAGACTTTTGGTTGAAATGCCCGGCAACTTTTGCTTTCAGAATAATAAATGTGTTAGGCGGAGAAGACGTGAACTTATAACATGTAACATGTAACAGGTTGCTCGTCCAGCATAGAACAGGCCAAGCTTGACGAGGCTCTGTAGCAATTTTGAGGGTTTTGGTAGTTCTCTCGTCTCTGTTCGGAACGAATCACGAACCCTGAAATATCGCGACTGGGGGTTTTGGTCGTTCGCCTTTTTGCGCCCAAGTTGAATTATCAGCCCTAAAATTCGCGAATAAGGGTTTTGGTTATCCCCAATCACATCTCTGTCCACGTGATGGACTTGAATTTACGATATAACCGAAAATGAGGGTTCTGGTCATGCCCACTGAAAAGGGCCCGATGCTGTCCAAGCGGTTGATCCCGCATACTTGTACAAGTGCCGTGCATGATGAGGGTTTTGGTTCTAGCCAAGCAGGCTCTCGAGATCAAGTCTCTTCCATCATTTTTTGAGACTTGCATCCATGCGAGCGATGAATGGATCACACAAGCCTTGGTGGGCTGTCAATCGATCTATCATATCCTGGTCACTGGTGTATTGAGGGTTTTGGTTACAGCCAACCGTGCTCTTCCTGTCCCACCCTCCCACGTTGTTCTCCGAGACTGACATATATCCAAACGACGAACACCAATGAAACTTTACATATCCTGGTAATTGATGGCTTGAGGGTTTTGGTTCTAGCCAACCAGACATCGGCTAAGCCTCTTCATCCTGGTATTCTACATGCAGATGGGTGCCCCGCCTCTGCTGGCACACGCATTTCGTCTCCCAGGGGCCAGTAAGCTGGTGACAGAGGTGCCAGTTATGTAGACCGATCGCCCCGTTGGTATAGGTGGGGCTGAGTCGCAATACTTGCACCACGTTAAGGCAAGCAAAGCCCATAACTATCGTGCACCCTTCACCGTTGCTGACCACGACCTCTGTAATCTCACCAACGGCGTGGAATCATCAACTTTCAGCACTCTATTTCCTCTGCAGCTGTTTCCCGAGACACGCAGCAAGCTTCAATCATCCCGAGTCGCAGGGTGGAAGGGGGTGAAAATGGCGGCCCAGTGGAATAAGCATAAGGCTGAGATGGAGGATCTCTACTGTGGACATCAGGCAAGGAAAACCGTTAAAGAAATCATGGGGATCATGAAAAACAGACATGGATTCACGAAAAGGTCAGTTCGAGGCCTTTGAAATCGTTCCCTTGAATACTTCTGATCCGAGCGTAGTGTAAAGTCATACGAGCGTCAGTTCAAGACGTGGGGCTTTCGGAAAAACGCAAAAGCCGATCAATGGGCAACAGTCAATCGTACCATCACCAAACGTAAGGAATCAGGTAAAGAGAGTATAATTGTCCTACATGACTCTGTGCTTGACCCCAAGGACCCGAAGACCAAGAGGAAGATACGACGATATGCCCCCGACACCAGGTCCATTTTCGAAGCTCAGAGCCGACAGCTTTGTGAGTCTCTCAGAACTCAGTGTAGAGTGAGAGTATTGATTCGAAATAGGCACCGAAGAAAAAGAGGTCGATCAACAAATCTATATTTGCTCACCTCCCGCAGCAAGCAACCCTATTCTAGCGTATTCTATGAGAGATATTCCCTGGCATAGATTCTAAGCTCTTTCCCCTCCAGATGGTACACTTGCCACTCACTGAGTGTTCATCAACAAGGCTAACTATGCCACAGAAAGAAGACACCCAGAGCTTGAGGTTGTCGCGAGGCAAATGGCAGTGCAGTCGAAGCGCACCCCTTCCACATCGGGCTCTGCCATCCCAGCAAGAAGATCTTTGCGTGAGGTTTCGTGGAATGAAGCCTTGCTAGATCTTCTATTGCGTCTGAAAACACACGGTCAGCTGTCCTTGAGCCAACACACGCGAAAGGGTTTTTGGGTTTTCTAGGGTTAGGGTTTGAGGTTTGGGTTTTATTTGTTTCTAACTACGCTAGCTTGCGACAGGTGCTTTTATCTCTCTCGTATAGTATATAAAGGGCTTAAATACAAAAGGAATACACTAATAATACAGGGAGTAAAAGCCTGAAGATATAGGAAGTAGAAGCCTGAAAATACAGAAGGTATAGAGAGGAGAGCGCTGGAGGTACAGGCGGTAATAGCCTAGAAATACAGAGGGTTACAGAAGGTAACGCGCTAAAGGTACAGAAGGAAATACTACAAGGTAGCTAAGTTGTAAGAGCCTCTGAAGGCTACAGGGTAAGTATAGTATAAGCTATAGGGTAGCTGAGTTGTGAAGGCCTCTAAGGGCTACAGGGTAAGTGTAGTGTGAGTTGCAGGGTAGCTGAGTTATAAAGGCTTCAGGGTAAGTAAAGTGTGAGAGGGTAGCTGAGTTGTGAGGGCCTCTGAGGGCTATAAGGTAAGTGTAGTGTAAGCTGCAGGGTAGCTGAGTTGTAAGGGCCTCTGGGGGCTTTCAGGGTAGGTGTAGTGTGATTTGTAGGGTAGCTGAGTTGTAGGGGCTACTAAAGGCTTTAGGGTAGGTGTAGTGTGTGTTATAGGCTACTTACGTGCTAAGATCGAGGTTGCAGCGATCCCTCGAGCCTGAGTTAAGGTGCTAACGATATACCCGTCTAGCCACTTAGCTCTAGAGTACCCTAGTAAGCCCTGTAAGGCCTTGTAAGTCTTCGCTGTTTCGGCTTCTATTAAGCCTCTTGCCGATAGAATTAGAGGGTGAAATACAGGGCCTAAGTCGTTGTATTTAAGTCGTTTAGCGTTTACAGCTTCTGAAAGCGTAGCGTAGGCTTCTTCTCGCGCTGAATCCTTGTTAATTATTACTATCTGAACGTCGTAGTAGTACTTAGAGGTCTTTATAAGCACTGAAAAATCAGGTCGTTAGCTATTTTTAGGAGCTGAAGTTGCTGTAGTTAGCGTAGGTTCTGACTCTACTTTTAGGTCTTCCCGGCTAGAAAGAGTTGTAATAAATACACGGGTAACTTAATTGTAGCGTATAATCTAGTGTCGTTTAGTACTTCTATAGGTATCTTCGTGGCTTATTTCAGGGTAGGCTCTACAGGTAGTATACAGTGAAATAGGGGGCTTTACAGGGAGTAAGAGCCTGGTTCGTAGTGCTTCGGTAAGGGTTAGGGTTAGGGTTAGGGTTAGGGTTAGGGTTAGGGTTAGGGTTAGGGTTAGGGTTAGGGTTAGGGTTAGGGTTAGGGTTAGGGTTAGGGTTAG